>JAADVV010000192.1:0-22558 GCA_023335905.1 Pythium pyrilobum | reverse complement strand
GTACTGCGGGGGGTCATGCGGCAGCAAGAGCTCCGGATAACAAAACACCAACGAGTCGCATAGAGTCTTGAAACTGCGTGATCCAGTGTACGGGTACGTGTGTCCCCGAAGACGGAAGCGGAGTGTCGTCGGCGTCCTCCCCTCGCCGCGAGCACCACGGTCTGCGTCGCCGATGCGGCCACCCAAATGTGTGCCATCATCCTGTCGGTCGTAGGTGGCGTCGTCGTCGTGGCGAAAGCTTCGACAGGCAAAGTCTCCCACCGGTAGACCGTCGCCACCAACATCACCGACTCGGCACTCACGAGAGCGACGTGAGCCGCGGCAACTTCGCTGGCGTGAGCGACCTCCAGAGAACGACACGATGACGACGGCCGAGGGCAAGTGGCTGATGATGTCGGAGCTGGACACGCACAAGCTGCCGTACGAGGTCGTCGTGGGCGACCACCGCGACCGGCTGCCCAAAGGTTGTATTCCTGCAAGGGCGTCGCCGCTGACGAGTTCAGGCCGTCGTTCTCGGCGCGGTGTCCGCGCGGTCGCGACTCGGTGCCTGAGCTTTGACCATCAACAACGCGTTCGATCTAAGTGCATAGTATTAAAATACTTCGTCGTCGAGCGACCCACACTCCGCACGTAATTAATGAGCAAATGGAAATTATATTTCTTCAATCTGAACAAAATAAGACCCCCGCTGCCGTTGACCCCGTAATGACGTTGCCGGTGGCTCTTGAAGACATGTTGCAGCTGAGATCTCAGTTGTTTGCATACACCAACAGGTAGGCCGCGTTGTGACTTACAACTTGCGAGTCATTTTGGGATTGACGGTCGGTGGACCAAGCAGCAACCATGGAAATGCACAACCCCAAATTTACAACAATGGCCACTGCTATGACACACAAGAATAGACATCGGACATCGTCTTTCACCGGGTATTCGCTTTGAAACTATTGTGGTCACTTTCGTCTAGTAACTTCGAGCTCTCAGCACACTCCGCAGCCCAATATATCGGCTATGGGAGGTCTGGCCGACTCGAGGAAATTCATCGAGCAGAAGCTTTTGAGCGCCACCATGGAGCCCAAGCCCATGACCACGGCAGCCGCGGCGCGCGGCAGCGACAAGAAGGAGTCTCCCTCCTCCTCCTCCTGCCCCTACTCCTCTGCTCCGGATGGCGACCGGCGTCCGCTGCTTTCTTTCTCCTCCACAACCGCCGCCGCTGCGACGAAGCTCCTCCCTCTCGCGCGCCGCATCGACGGCGCCTATGCCGCCAAGCAGCAGCGCGAGCGCGAGCGCAAGCGGCGCGCACGCATCGATAAAAAGGTGAGACACCCGACTTTCCATCGACCAAGAAGACGCGTCTAACTGTCGGTGATGTAGTCCAAGGTGGCGTGCATGGCCAGCCAGGTGGGCGTGCTCGAGACCGCGGCGTCGGCGCTCGCGGCGCTGAGCGGCGAAGACGCTGCGTGGGATGACTTTCTCGACGAAGACGCGCGGCGCGTGCGCACGTTTCTGCGCCGCTCGTTGCAGCTCACGCGCGAGGTCGCGCGGCTCGCGGACCAACGCGCGACGCTGCAGCGCCTGCTGAGCGAGCACGAGCTGTGGGCCGCGGCGGCGCGCACGCTGGCGCACAGCGACGCCAGTGACAACGTCTGGGCGTCATGCGTCATGCGGTGGCACGCGCTTAGCCTCGCGTACTTCAAGCCGTGGACGATCGCCCAATGTCTCACGCAGATCGACGCGGCGGTCCGCGAGATGAACGCGTTCGCGTGGCGCCGCGACACGACGAGCACCGACTGGAGCCTCATGTGCTGGTTCGACGAGCGGCGGCTCGACCGCGCGAAGGCGTCGATCCAGTTCTGCTTTCTCAAGACGTTCCGCGGCTCCGATCTACTGCGCCACGTCGACTTCCACTGGGACGTGTACACGCAGACCGCGCTGTACACGCGCATCGTGCTGGGTGGCCACGCGCTCGCGAGCGTCGAGGTGCTGCAGCGCGTGGCGCCCAACATGTTTATCGTGCGGTACGACGAGCGGTACGCGGGCGAGTTCCTCAACGTGCACATCCTGTACTTACTCTTCCGCGTCGAGACTCCGCGAGGCTTCGTGTTGTGTCTGCGGTCCATCGAGTCGCCCGAGGTGCAGCGCGCGACCGCTACGCACACGGACTGCTGGACGACCGACCTGGTCTGGCTGCGCTGGGAGCTGCTCGAGGGCAAGAGCAAGGACGACGAGGACCTGCAGTGCACGGACTACCTGCAGTCCGTCGGCGGCTCCCTCATGGGCGACGACCTCAGCTACGCGAGCCGCTGGCTCTTTGAGGCGCTGGCAGCCGTGATCCGCGCTGACATGGCCTCGACCAACAAGCCTTCCCTGCAATTCTGAAAGGTGGGATTAAACAATAATTTATTTCAATTATTTCTACTCTTACTCACTCCAGCAACGACATCGCCTGGGTCTGCACCTCTTTTGGTGAGAACAACTCGCGCATCGCTGTCCGCAGTGCGAACGCCACCTCCACCGCCGTCGGCCGGCTCGACGGCTCAAACGACATGCACTGCTGCGCGATCTGGCGCACCACGTCAGGACACGACTCACGCAACGTTGGCTGCACCTGCCCGCTCGCCACCATTTGGAGGATCGCTACCTCCGGCAGCTTGTTGCCCTGCGGCCCCGTGACGTCGTCGTATGGCAGCTTGTGCGTGTCCAGCTCCGCCATCATCACGCCGAACGCGTAGATGTCGCACGATGCGTCGTAGCTCGTGCTGCCGGCGATGACTTCGGGCGCGAGCCACTTGCCCGTGCCCACGCCCGTGGTCATTGTGCCATTGTCCGACACGAACCGCGAGACACCGAAGTCGCACAGCTTGGCCTTCATCCCTTTACTGAGCAGCACGTTGCGCGACTTGAGATCGCGGTGCGCGAGCGGCGGTTGGAACGAGTGCACATACACGAGTGCATCGATGATATCAATCGCGAACTGCAGCTTCTGCGCCGTCCACGGCAACGGTGACGACTCTGACGCCTCCAGATACGACCGCAGATCGCCGTTCGGCAGGTACTCAAGCAGCGCCTGCAAATCCGTCTCGATCGTCCACGCGACGCCCTCGAGCTTCACGATGTTTGGGTGGTCCAGCTGCATGTTGAGCTTGATCTCCATGACGAAGTCCATGGTCTTCTGGCGCGTGACCTGGTCTTTGATGAGCCGCTTGGACGCCATCAGTTGGTTTCGTGGGATATATTTGACGAGCCACACGATGGCGAAGCCTCCGCTGCCGATCACTTTAAGATCCTGGATACCTTCGAGCTCGAGCTGGTGCGAGGTCATCTCATCGTCGTCCCACAGCGACTGGCCGCTGCTGAACACAGAGCCTTCCGAGAGGAGCAGCGCCGCGTGGCGAGCCTTCTTGACCGGACCACTGCCCGAGCCCGATGGACCAGTAGTCGTCGACTTTGCGTACTCCGATCCGTTTGTGGGGTCTGCATGAGGATGCTTCCGCTTACCGTAGTAGGCGTACCCGGCGGCACCACCGCCGAGCACTATGACAGCGACGACCAGAATGATCACGACCATCACGGTCGTCGACATACCACCACCACTGTCCGTCGTGGTGTTGCTATTGGAGTTGTCCGTCCCTGACGACGGCGCGGTCGTCGCGCTTCTGGCGTGGCCTGTGTACGCCGCGAGCTCGGCGTCCGTGACGACACACACCGTTTGCTTGTGCAGCGTCTTGACCTGGTCGGCCGTGCAGCTCGAGTTGTCCATCACGCCGTCGTCGATCGAAAAGTCCTCCAACGTGGTCAGTTTCGTGTACTGGCTGGTGGAGAAGACGACCGTGGCCATCTCTGGGTTGTCCAGCAGCTGCAGCGTCGTGAGGTTCGGGAAGCCGAAGATGACCGACGGAAATTGCGCAAGGTTGTTGGTGCTCAGATCCCTACACAGCATATCGAAGCCGCGTGAGCCCGTCAGTCCACTGTCAGTACACTGTCCTAACCAGCCGCCACATGCCCACTCCGTGTTTCCTTACAAAAGTGTCAGCGCCGTAAAGTTCAAGTCGAACGTCGTGAGGAGGTTCTCGCCGAGATAGAGAACTTTGAGTGCGGGCAGGCTGAGCGACGCGGGGACCTCGGCAATATTGTTCCGCAACAACGATCTAAAAGCCCATACAGTAACCACCACGCACCGCAGCATGAGCATAGCGAGACACCGTGCGAGCCCGACTTGTGTACGTACATCTGCGTGAGCTGAGTCGACTTGCCGAGCGACGGTGGCACCTGCGTGAGGTTCGTGTTGGTCATGTCAAGCGACGTCACTGTGGACGGCAGAAGCGACGGCAGATCGGGCAGCCGCTGGCCGAGGTTGACGTTCATCAGTGCGATGAGCTGGGGAGCGAGTATTTTGGAGAGGAACTGCGAGTCGATCTCCAGGTCGGCGACGTCGCCCTTGGTCGCCGTGTTTTCGTCGCGTCCGCCCGAGATCACGCTGCTCACACAGAGAGAAACCGTCAGCCCACAAACGAAAAGCCCATTCGTCTCGCATGATTGAGGTGCGTACACTTGGGCGACGTCGGGCGCGTTGAGCACGCCGATGCGGCGCACAAAGTTGTTGGTCTCGTACGGCACGTCCGTGTCCGAGGCGTTCGCGGGCGTCGACACGAGCGTGCCGGTGCCGTACTTACTGGCGGTTGCCGTCCAGTTGGCGCCAGGCGGATCGACCGCGGTCCGCGTGATATTGAAGTACACGTAGAACTTGTAGAAGCTCGAGTCGGAAAACGGCGTGAAGCACTGGTACACGCATGACGCGTTCGTCTCTGGCTGGAGACACACGCTGTGCGGACTCATATCTGCAAGTTGGCAGGGCGATGCGTCGAGCGACGCGTATACGACGCACGAGGCGTTGGCGACGGTGCAGACGTCGCTGCAGTCCTGTGAGAGTGTGTTGTAAGCGAGCGCCGAGCATGGGTCGGTCGCGGCGCCCACCACAGGAAGGACGAGGAGGACAAGAAGAGTTGCGACGACCGCGAGCCGCGCGTCGCTGCTTCGCAGCGGAGGAGGAGAAGGGGGAGGCATAACGTTATGCGGATGGAGGAGATGGAGGCGGGGGACACTGCGCGGGCGTGTGAGGAGGTGCGGTACCGACGAGGAGCTGGTGGCAACGAGTTGCGAGGTGTCCATCTTGCGAGGTTTTCAGCAGGGACAGGTGTGTACAGTAGATTATCTCAATAGTGCGCTTACTGAGTTGACTGACGATGTATAACAAAACCTAAACCTAATAGCGGAAACTGATTCACACTCAACCAGAGTCTGGTCCAGACGGACGTGCAGTACTGAACAATGAACCCACACTTTTGGTGGTGAGGTACACTGTAATAGAATACGTATGATGCGTGCGGAGCCAGTGGCGTCGCACTACGTAACCCTGCATGCCCATGGTGCCGCGGCATCAATGTTGTGCTTCTGTCTGTGTACGCAACTGTCGTGAAGGTCGATGTTGTATAAATTTATATAAAACATTATAATGCTTTCCGGAAGTGCCATCTGCAACCCTAAACAGAGTTACACTTGATACCGGTACACTGTGCCGGTAATGCACGTGCTTGCAACGCAGCCATTGGTTGCAACTTGTTGGGCAACGACGGGACGCGACGTTTGGCGTGAAGTTCCTCAACACGCTGGACATGGGCGCTTCATGCAAAGCTCGAAGTACCGGTACGTATGAAGGTTACACGGTATCGTCGGCTGCATGGCCATGGCGCAACCAACCCTGGGGATCCAACTCGGAATCCAGGAGATTGAGGTTCGGTCGGCTCCTGTGTAGTGTCGCCATACAGCGAATCGACACATGAGTGACCTTCTCTCGGACCGCCAGCAGCCATACTTCGGCGTCGAACAAAGCGTGTACGTACGTGGTAGACTTACCGAAGATCGCAATGGGAACGTCGTTACTGACACGAGATGCCGCCTAAGACCCACCGCTCCTTCTCGACTAAACAGTCAAACGACGCGGCACGCAACTCACCGTCATTCATGAACTAGTGTCGCGGATCCTTGTTCCGACCGCTATCCAGAAATCGGTGCCGCCCACAGCTCAAGACACGTGTGTTGAATACTGTAGCAATTGAGAACCCAATCGCGACGCCGCGCAAGGCCAGCCAGGCGCAGTCCAGCGAGGCACAGCTCTCCTTCCCTTCCTCAAAATTTGACGATCACGGTCCACTAAACAGAGATACACAGTACAAAATGAGATGGGATCCATATCGCATGAGTGGCATTGGGTCGTCATTTCCGCTTCCGCCCACGATGGGACGCCTGCCTCTCCACCGCTTCCTGCTGCTGCAGCTCTTCCTATTAATCGCGGTGTCTCCTCGCGTCCCAGCAGCTGCCGCGCGCGACGCCTGCGCCGCCGTGCCCTTCAACACGCTCACGCTCGACTGCTCGGCCGCGTGTCCCCTCCAGGGCGCGTCCTGCGTCGTGTACGACGCCACGCAGTTTTCGCCCTGCGACTACGAAGGCGCCAGCGCCAAGAGCTCGTGCGTCTCCGTGGCGTCGGCATCGAGTAGCAGTGGCTGCACGTACCAGTGCTTCGAGCCGTACACGCGCATCGCCCATCGCTTCAAGTTCTACATCGCGTTCAACGCGACGCGGACGACCAAGCCGCCGTCCGCTACGAATGAACCGACCGCGAGCGCGACGCTCCAGGACTTTCCGGACGACACCCCGTTCGAGTCCAACGCGCTCGTGCGCCGCATCGGCGAGCTCGCATTGCCGGCATCCATCGACACTGTGTACGTTACTATGTGTGCTATTCTACGCTGATAGAGGAAAGGGGGTGCTGACATGTGGGTATCGCGTCGGCAACAGTGTCCTGTCCGGCGGGCGTTCCGGGTCGGGCTCGCGCGGCTCCGTCGTGGATCTGGATATCGACCCGTCCATCTTCCAGAAGGCGCCGCAGCTCACATCGATCTCGCTGCTCAACATGGATCTGGGCGGCCGCGTCGCCGATGTCGCGGCGCTGCTGCCGAGCAACACGATCGCGCTTGACTTGACCAACACCAACCTCACGACCGTGCCACCGTTGTTGTCGTCGCTGACGCAGCTCCAGTCACTGTACGTTCCATGGGGAATCCCTGGAGACCACTGTGAAGCTAACACGTTGTTGTCTGTAGCACACTCTCGCAGAACGAGTTGCGCGAGTTCCCATCGTCGGCGACAACGCTCCCACTGCTCAAGACGCTGCTGCTCAGTGAAAATTCGCTCACGTCATTCACCGCCAACTTTCCCGAACTCGAGTCCTTGTACGTCCGCATTGAGGTGACTCTGGCGACCAGGTGTGACCTGACACCGAGATGCTACTCTCTTTAGGGACTTGTCCAAGAACCAGCTCGAGACCTTCCCGTTCGCCGTTCTCACCCTCACGAGCCTCCGCACGCTCAAAGTCGACGGGAATCCGACCCTAACAGGCGTCGTGTTCTCAGCGTCGCAGTTTGCGAACTTGTCGGCGCTGGAATCGTTCTCCATCGATGCTGAAGCTCTCGACCGCTCGAGCTGTGTGGCTTCACAGGTGCAAACGCTGCCCCACCATAACCAGTCCGTGTGCGTTCTCTCGGATGCTGAGTGGGAATCGTACAGCCGGAGCAAGCTCCAACTGACGGACACGTCCGACGCGTCGTCGTCCAGCGACCGCTCGACGGCGGCCATGGTTACGGTCGTCGCCGCGATCATCGTTGCCCTCGGCATCGCCGGTGGGTGCTACCTGCGCCGGAGAAAACGCCGCCAAGCGACTGACAAGGGCAATCAACGAAGCGGCGCGACCCAGAACACTGGTGACATTGAAGACACGGAGTATGCGGAGTTGGTGGAGGTTGCTTCGGTGCACGGGTCTAGTCATGGCGACTCTGTTTCTGACATGACAGCGTCGGGTACTGCTCACCCCACGTGGACACTCCAGACCGACGAGCAACTGCAGTCCCACCGGCTCAAGGTCGATGACATTCAGGACATCCGCATCATCGGACGTGGAGGCTTCGCCGTTGTCTGGCTTACCAAACACGCGCCCAGAAACAGACTTCTCGCGTCCAAGCGGCTCATCAAAGACCTAGTCGCGCGCAAGAAGACGCTCGAGTTTGTCGCCGAGATCAAGCTAAACATGCAGTTCGTGCACCCGAGCATCGTCGAATTCGTGGGCGTCGCCTGGACGATTGAGACGGATCTGCAGGCGCTGCTCGAGTACATGCCGAACGGGGACTTGCTGTCGTACCTGGACGCTTCGTCCGAGGCGACGGCGAGTCGTGCGTGGAGTCTCGACAAGTTGCGCATCGCGATCGACATCGTGGAGGCGCTCGTGTACGTGCACTCGTTCTCGCCGCCACTCGTACACCGCGATCTCAAGTCACGGAACGTGCTTCTGGGCGACAATCTTAAGGCCAAGCTCGGCGACTTTGGCGTCTCGCGGTTCGAGTCGGAGAACGGCACGATGACCGCGAGCGTGGGCACGGGCAGGTGGCTCGCGCCCGAGGTCATCGCCGGCAGCGCGAGCTACGATACGTCGTGCGACATCTACGCGTTTGGCGTGATTCTGAGTGAGCTCGACACACACAAGCTGCCGTACGAGGACGTCAACGGACGCCAGGGCAACAAACTGCCAGAGGTCGCGGTGCTTCAGATGGTCGCGCGAGGCGTGCTGCAGCCGACGCTCAGCGACTCGTGCCCCGCAGAGATCAAGCTTCTGGCGCAGCAGTGCATGGCCTTTGACGCAGCGAGTCGTCCCAGCGCCATCGGCGTCGCGTACGCGCTCCGGCGGCTGCGCAACGACTGGGCGCGGCGCGAGGCGGTCGTGGAGAAGGAATAGATCCATTGCATTGACGAATCGTCAATGACGATCCAGTCCAAAACAAAGCCAGCAGCGGCAGAGACAGAGTGACACACGTGTCACTAACACGCGGTGCAAGCCTCTTCTAGAAGGTATTCAATATCGCATACCGCAGGTGTTTCCGGGGGCAGGGTGTGTTTGTATCGCACGATTCGCTCCACTTCCCTTTGTGCCCGTGCGTGACCAAAGGGCTTGTGGGTAAAGCGAGCGACAGAGACCTATCGCCATGGACCTGGACGAGGGCGCGGAGGACTTTTTCGCGGCGCTGAACTCGGGAGAGGCCGATGCCTTCGCGGACTTCAACATCCCGGACCCCGCGGCGACCGACGCGACCGCGAACGCCGAGGCCAACGCGTCCACGGGACGCAGCGACGGCGCCCACCAGGTGCGTGCGAATGGGGGCCACAATACACACCGTTTTGAGCTGGGACACGCTGGACGCCCATTCATATTTCGTTGTTGTTGTTTTCTATCGGCGCAGGCAGCCGACAAGAAGAAGAAACAGGATGCGGGCGTGAAGAAGGGCGTGCGCAAGGACGCGCCGAATCGCGCGATGCCGAAAGCGAAGGAAGCGTTCGAGCCGTCGCTGCCCATGGAGGAGCGCATCGTGAACTTGCTGGTGCCAGAGCTCAAGGTCAACGACGTCATGCTGCTCATCAAGAAGATGAAGCAAGCGGGTAAGTCGGACGCGGACGAGTTCTCGGAGTTGGACTCGGAGCAGAAGTCGGGTACGTTGGACTGCGGGTAAACGACGACGATGAACGGAGTGGAGAACTGAAACGAAACGGTGGCGTTTTCGATGTCGTTCTCAGCTCCTCGGTACCGGTGTGAGACGTGTGGCAACACGGAGCAAAACAACTTCATCACGGACTACGCCCGTGGCGACACGATCTGCAACGGACTGGACGGGCGAGGGTGCGGCACTGTCGTCCAGGACCACATCGTGCACGAGGGCAGCGCGTACCGCAAGTTTGAAGGCGAAGAGGACAAGTCCCATCACGGCCCGGCACCTAACAAGTTGTTCTCCAGCGGCCACAATTTGCGGACGCTGATCTCCCAGGTTTGGCGTCTCTATGCGGAACAGGACGCGAGATACGCCATGGAATGGGATCTAATATGGAGTGGGATTGTGTGTACTCCTACAGGACGGCGAGATGGCTGGGAACCTCCGACGAGCGGCCGAGTTTGTCGAGATGAACCTGAGTCAGATGGGCAAAGACGAACGAAGAACGCGTATTGGGTACAAAGATCAGGTGCGCCACTCATTGGCAATACAACTCCTCGGCGAGGAGGTCGCTTGTTGGCGTGGCCCATGTGAAGCTTTTTTACTTATTGCGTTTCGCGCGATCTCCTAACCGTACAGATGAAGCAAAAGGCGTGCCGCCTGATCGACCACACGATCAGTAACCTCGACCTCCACGAGATCGTGGGGAATCGAGCGAAGAAGATGTTTGCCGAGTTTCGTGACGTTCGTGAGCACGTCCACCAGTTTGAAGCGATGGTCGCTGGTTGCGTGATCGCTGCGTACATGGACACCTCAAAAGAGATGTACCTCGCGCAGAACGCGGTGCGAACTGGCACGAACAAGCAGACGGGACCGTCGGCGCTCCCACTCCCGACGAACAAGCCGGTCGATGAGAAGAAGCTCCATCCGTTCACGTGTCCGACGTGCGATCTCACCTTCAACGCCCGCCGTGCCCTCCAATTCCATACGTGCGATGGGAACCCGCAAGGCACCGACGGCCAGGCCGCGACCTCGCAGAAGGATCTCAAGCCGCTGGATCTGCCCGACCAGCTCAAGCCGATTGTAGAGAATACGGGAGAGAAGACGTGGTTCAAGTGTCCAGTGTGTGCTCGCAAGTACGGGAAGGAGGACGATCTCGCGGAGCACATGGCTCGTCATGAAAACCAGAGCAAAAAGCGCAAGCTGCACATAGAGATGAGCTCGATGGACTCGACGCGGCTCGCGAAGAAGACGTCGCTCGTGTCGGCCAACCCGTCGGTCCAGGTTAACACCCACGAGAAGGTGCTCTTCCGCGGAGGCGGCCGGCGGCCGTGGCTCAAGGCGCTCCAGGAAGAACCCACCACGTAGCAAACGTAGCCCAACAGATAAGCAGGAGTCTCCGATCTTCTCTTAATGACGAAGTTAAAGGAAGCAATGAAAACTCTTCAAAATGGACTCGTAGTAACACGCCTCACAGTGGTCGAGATGAGCCGATGACGTCCTGGTCGGTCAGCTCCAGCACGTTCTCGTGGGTCACGACCTTGACGTGCTCTCCTTTCGCGCGCAAGATGCTCTCCACGTCGGTCGATTCGTCCTCAAACCAGCCGAGGCGGTCGGCGACCAAGTGCAGGTTCTCGCAGCCTGGGCAACGCACGAGCACGACGCCGTTGTAGTACGCGTGCTTGCTGATGGTCTTGGCGGCACGCGTCTCGCACACTGCAAACCCAAAGAAGGCGACGTCAGTGAGGTGCCAGCCAGGTAGTCAAGGACCACGTAGCCTGTGGGCCTAGACGTACCGTTGCACGTGTAGACCATCACGAACTTCTCTCCTGGAGATTCGGCCCCCGGAGGAAGCACAGCTTCGTCGACTGGTGGCGAGCCGCCGACCGGCGCGCTGCAAAACGCTCGGCGCGGAGATCGCGCTCGACGTGCCGAGAGGAGACACAGTGGAGATTCTTCGTGTAGACGCGCCAATGGGGTAAGGCGCGTGCGGCGCCACGCGCGCGCGGACGGCGCCACTACCTTCCACGTTGCTCGGAGCATTATTTCGAGGTGCGTGCCGATTCGATGGTGTTCACAATCATGGTGGGCCGCGACCGTTTACCTTTCTAAAGCGATCGAAGACCAGGCCATCAATAAACGCAGGACGACACCGTGATCATCTTGAAAAAAACGCTCCAACGTGCGACGACGAAGATGACGATCTCCAGAGACGACACTATCGGCGGCCGCATCGAAGCGTGGATGAATAAATCCAAGCGTCAAATGATCTGCAAGCCTTCCACCTGTTGCCGTCTTCAGAAGAGGTCGCAGACAAGGAGTACTACATGGTTTCGGGTGGTGTATGTGTATATAGTACGATCGCATCAAAAAAACAAACGGGGGAACCGACCAGCAAATGGCCGACGAGTCCCTTCTAAACTGTGTGTCCAAGGAGGCGTTTACTTCTTCTCCTTCTTGGGCGCGCGGTACGAGCCCACGACGACGGCGTGGTCACGCTCGTACGGCTCGAGCGTGAGCTGCTCGGCCGGCTTGAACTGCTCCTGCTGAAGCTTCTTGATCTCGCGCGCAAAAACGGCCTCGGCCGGGGCGGTCGAGTCAATGCAGCTCGCCTTGATCGAGATGATGAAGTGGCCGCCGTTCTTGAGGAAGTAGCTGGCGTTCAACGCGACGATACGCGCCTGGTCCGGCTGCGCCACATCGGCGAAGACCGTGTCGACCATCGGCACGAGCATGCGGTACTTGAGCGGGTGACGGGCATCCTCAATGATCGGGATCACGTTCGTGCGCGACTTGGCGACATTGATGAGGTCGCGGCCCGAACGGTGCGAGAACTCAACGGCGTAGACGGCGCCCGACGGACCGACGATGTCCGACACGTGCGACACGGTCGTGCCCGAGGCACCACCGAGGTACAGCACCTTGGAGCCCGGCGCGATCCAAATGTTGTCCACACCACCAAGGATGGCGGCGGCGATCTTGGAGCGGAACGGGTTCCACACGCGGTACTCGACCTTCTCGGTGCCCTCGCCCGAGGCGGACGGCACATCGACTGAGATGCGCTTCTCACCGTACACGCTCTTGCCGGGCGTCGAGTTGAGCGTCACGAGAGCGTCCTCCTTGCCACGCGCGATGAACACGCCGGCGTGGCGGTGCGGCTCGACGATCACCTTTGCGCCGCCCTTCATGCCACCAGCGGCACCACCACGGCCGCCACGGCCACCGCCACGGCCACCACGGCCGCCGTCACCGCGGCCACCGCCACGTCCTCCACCACGGCCACCGAAGCCTCCGCGGCCTCCACCGCGGCCGCCACCGCGACCACCGTCACCACGGCCACCGCCGCGACCGCCACCGCGGCCGCCGAAGCCGCCACGGCCGCCTCCACGCATACCTCCACGGCCTGACATGTTATATGTAGTTGTTGTTTGGGTGTTTGGCTCGGTGCTTTCCCGAATGGCGCACGCGAGAGAGAGAGAGAGAGAGAGAGAGAGAGAGCGGAAGCGCTTGGTGCCCAACCGTCGTCACCAATCAACCACTCGTCCAGAAGCCAAACGCGGAACAGCGGGCGAGGAGCTCCGTGTACCATCAAACTGGTACAATCATGTGCAGCACATCATTAATATTCATCCGTGTGGTCCACATGAGTAGTAGCTTGTGTGGACCACGTGCATGAGGAGAAGCCAGGGGTACGGTCCTCTATTAGGTGTCGGATACTCCTCCCTGCTCCCTCCTTGCGAAACGGGTGGCTTCGAAATGTGGGGACCGCTCGTGGGGGTCGACCGGAGCTGCTCACTCTTGAGAAAGCAGACACCCCCACCTCCTCCCCTTCTTCAGCAATCATGGCTCGCGAACGCACCTACATCATGGTCAAGCCGGACGGCGTCCAGCGCAACCTCGTTGGTGAGATCATCAAGCGCTTCGAGGCCAAGGGCTTCAAGCTCGTCGCCCTCAAGCTCGTCGCCCCGGGCCGCGAGCACCTCGAGAAGCACTACGCCGACCTCGCCGGCAAGGGCTTCTTCGCCGGCCTCATCAACTACATGGTGCGTCCCTTGCCTTATTTCTCACGTGTCTACTCATTGCGTCCCCCACGTATTAACGTGTGCTGTCGTTCTGTTGCATTAGACCTCGGGTCCGGTTGTCGGCATGGTCTGGGAGGGCACCAACGTCGTCGCCATGGGCCGCGTCATGCTCGGCGCCACCAAGCCGTCGGACTCGGCTCCGGGCACCATCCGCGGCGACTTCTGCATTGAGGTCGGACGCAACGTCTGCCACGGCTCGGACTCGGTTGAGTCGGCCAACAAGGAGATCGCGCTCTGGTTCCCGGAGGGCATCACCGAGTGGAACTCGAGCAACGACGACTGGGTCCACGAGAACTAAGCACCTGTGCCTTCTCTCGGGCACACGCGCTAGGATTCTCTCGGCTGCAGGGCCCGCATCGACACCAGCATCCGCTCGGACGATCCGCCAACTCGTTGACTTCGTCTGCGCTGGCACGTAGCTTCCCTCTCCGATTGGCCCCTTCGCAATGCACGTAGTTTTTCAGTTTCCCCATCCATTTCTGGTCCCGGCATGTTGAATGTGTGGCGTGTTTCCCGGTGATAGAAGTGGATCCATTCGACCGCCTGTGATGTCGCACGAAAGTCGCACAAAACGAAGTGCAACCCAGTGCAACCTCTGCAATAGAATGTTGCGCGAATGTCGTCGGAACGCGAAACGACGCACCGCGGCTTTTCCCTCAAGAAGCATCATTTCCCACGCATAGACCCAAGCGCACGCCGACCGCCTCCGCTCGCTCTCTCCAGCGACCGCGCTGCGCCGATCCATCCACTCAATCTGCTAAGAATAGCCGCCAGAGCCCGACTTCTTGTCGCTGCCACTTACTGCGTAGTATCCAGCACCCCCAACGGACCGGCCAGCGGCTTCTTCCGGCGCCGTTCTTCTCAACGTTCGGCCAGATCGCGATTTCGCGTCTGGCGAGGAGAAGACACTCGGGACTGAGTCCGCGTCTGAGCCCGACCAGAAGCCCCTTCCACAGTGATCGACCGACCGCATCAGCCTCGTCCCGTGGCGCTGGTGGCCGATTACGAAGCCGCCAAAGCCGCCAAACCCGCGGAGTTCGTGCGTAAACGTACGCGGCAACCGCGAGACGGTGGTTGGGCTAGGTGGAGAGCGAGCACCACGCCAAGCAGTGGCGACTACGAAGCGCACTGCAGTCTCTACTCCAACCGACGCGATATGGCGCCTGGCAGCGGTAGCGCGGACGACATAGACATAGACATCGATGTCGACGTCGAGCTGGCCTTCCGGCCGTTCTTCTGGCTCTTCGCTGCGGTCGCTGTCGTGCTCTTCTACTATGCCATGGGCTACGCGCGCAAGTACTCCAACATGGCGGCATTTGTGCTTCCGGTACGTGGCATTTGCAATCGATCTCCAGCGGCTGTATGCCGACTGACCGAACCGAACGCCGTGGATGCCTTGTTCTCCTATGTGTCTGCCCAGCCTTTCATCTGCGTTTGCATCATCTTCGACAACGTCGTGATGGCCACGACGGGCATCAACCGCGACAAGACGTCGGTCAAAGCCATGCTCGCGTTCCACTCGTGCGTGATCCCGATGATCCTACTCGTGTGCTACGAGATCGCGTACAACGTGCACAAGCAAAAGTCGGTCAACTTCTGCGGCATCTCGTTCGAAAGCGGTCACCGGCGTATGCTCGGCCGCAATGCACTCTCCACGTGTCTGCGCTTCGCCGTGTGGCTCGTCGGTGTCGCACTGCTGGTCATGAACTTGATGTCGAGCTACCGCTGGCGGAACGAGAGCGCCGAGATCAAGAGCATCTACGATTTGGAGGGCGACTCGATGACCCACGCGATCTTCGCCATCGCTCCGGCACTCGTGCTCGTCGTGCTCTCACTCTATATCGGTCTCCAGCTCTGGAACTACGGCACCTTCTACTCGTACATGGTCCACGCGACGTGCTTCAACCCGTGGATCTGGATGCTCGTCGGATCGGTCACGCTGCTCGCTGGATACCTCATGCCGACCCCAATCTACCCGCTTACGTCGAACGGCGGCGAGCTGGTCATGATCGCGACCGTCATCAGGATGTTCCGCGAGGTG
The DNA here is from genome assembly GCA_023335905.1 of Pythium pyrilobum. Taxonomy (NCBI): domain Eukaryota; phylum Oomycota; class Peronosporomycetes; order Pythiales; family Pythiaceae; genus Pythium; species Pythium pyrilobum. The sequence goes on along the minus strand of JAADVV010000192.1, from coordinate 6,851 downwards.
CACCACGACATCCAGCAGGGCCAGCAGATGCGCAACTTCATCGACCCGATCCCGACCGTCTCACCGCAGAGCCAGAGCCGCAGTGCAATCATGCTCAGCCAAGGAGGTAAGTACTCGCCGATTAGCGGTGGAGCCTCTGGAGTCGGCGCGGGCGCTATCACTGGCTCCTCGGCCACGTACCTTGAGGTCTTCACGCCTCGTGAGGCCGAACAGTTGCAGCTCACAGTCGAAGGTGCGACGGTGGACGCGGCCGTTGCCCATCACAGGATCGGCGCGAGCGGTGCGACGACCATGTCGTCATCTTCGTCCTCGACCACTTTCCTCTCCGTGGTCGTCTCGTCCACGCGAACGAACCCGCTTTTCGAATAGATGCTTACCACCTCACCTTGGCGACAGCGAAGAAGGAGGCTGCAAACGCCCACACACGATTCAGTACATGCAGCCTCACCATTTTTATTTTATAAGCACGAATCTGTCCACACGAACATCGCAGCAGACAGAAAAGTGGGCCCACGCACCTAGGTTCCGTTGGAGAGCACGACATACGCCTGTTTCGCTTGTCCTTGCTTCTTCTCCAGCACCTTCATCATCTTGGTACTGCCCTCACCGGACAGTAACTTCTGCGACTCGAGCTCTTCCTTCAGCTGCTTCAGTCGTTTCTCCTGCTTCTTCTTGCCTGGCTTGTGGCCGTGGAACTTGTACGACAGAAGTCGGAATGCCTCCTTCTTGGTGAGAAGACGGCCGAATTCATCACGATAGTCCAGCTTCACACCGTCCTTGACGCGTAACTCACTCTCAACATCGCGGTCGCGCGCGTCGTTGGCACGACCGGCTTGGCGCTCGACACGAGACTCGCGCAAGTCACCGGTGCGCTTGAGCAGCGCGAGCGTGGCACCCATGCCCATTCCGACCAGCGGCTGGTCGTCGGCCCAGCCTTCCTTCTCTTCCTCGTCTCCTTCGGTTTTAGATTCCTCGTGACCATTCGACGACTGTTTCGCTCCTTCGTTAACGCTGTCGACCTCCATGTCGTCATCTTCGTTTGGCGCTGCCTTCTTACCATTCGCGGCACCACTCGTGGCCGCAACCGCAGGTGGAGCGGCATGGAACTGGGCCGTCCGCTGCTCCATCGCGGACCGAAGACGAGTCTCGAAATCCGTGGCGTCATTGAAAACCACGAAATTCTCCTTCGCTTCCATCTCCTGCGGGGCCCCACCAAACACGTTACCCATGCCTGCGCGGCCGGCGCCATCCCGCATCTGCTCGTCACCATCCGCATCTACAGTGCCGACAGCTTGAGACACAAGCGCAGCGATTTTGTCTTCACTGTTGAGCGTCGGCGCCACGTCTGCTGCTGCAACGGCTGCCTCTTGTTGTTTTAGTTGCACGAGGTGGCGAGCGCGCGCGAGCGTCGCACTCAATTCGAGATCCACGTCGTCATCGATCTCGACGCGGCGCTTCTTTTTCTTCACTTGGCCAGATGATGCGGCGAGCGCCTCTTGCGCCACGGCACTCGCCTTGTCTCTCGCCTCCTGGAAGCGACGGAGATTCTCCTCTTCTTCGTCGTCGTCATGGGCAGGACGACGACGGCGGCCGCGATCCTTGGACTCGCCAGCGTTCTGCCTGGCCTCTTCTTCGAGCTGCTGCATCAGCGCGGCACTGTCACCTCCAGCCTCGGCAGCGCCGTCCTCCTGCTCGTCCTCAACATCCTTCTTCCGCAGCTTCTTCTTCTTGCGCAATTTCTTCGACTTTTTCGAGAACTGGGCCTCCATCTCTTCGGCCGTGTAGAAGTCGTCCATGGTCTTGCTCTTGTCCATCGACAGCGACACGACTTCGACGTCAACGCCGCCATAAGCATCCTTGGCCTTCGAGACCACCGCTGTGGCGCCGCGCGCGTCGAGCGTGAACTTCTTGGACGCCTCGGCCTCCTTTATATCATCGTCTTCGTCGTAATGCGCCAGCACGGTACCCTTCTTGGCCTTCTTCTTCTTGAGCGCGCCGCCCATTTCCACAAACTCGTCGTCGTCAAAGCCCGAGTACACGGGCATGGACGCGCGCAGCGCCTGCTTCTGACGGCTCTCGCGGTGGTCACGCTCGCTGAGCTCGACGTTCACGAGCTCGTCGTCCTCGTCGTTCACGTCGTTGCCGTCGTCCTTGAGGATGCGCGTGTCCTTGAGCGTGAGCACGACCTCGTCGCCCTCGTCAAACGCGTTCAGATCGTGCGCGACCGTCATGCCCGCGAGCGCCGACGCATCGTATGCGTTTCCGTCTCCACCAGAGGACTTCGCCTTGGCCTTCTTGGCGTCTGCCCCGGCCTTCTTCTCCTGCTCTGCGACGCTCACGCGGCTCTGCTTGACCCAGTCTAGCGCACTCGTGGCACTTGACTCCTTGAGCTGCTCGCCGATCGACTTGCCCGCCAGCTTCTGCGTCAACTCGCGCTTCTTGCGCGACTTGTCCAGCGCCTTCTTGATCTCGGCGCGCTCGTGCTCCTCGGCCACCTGCGCGCTCGTCTTCTGGAGGTTCACAACGTTCTTCTCGGCCTTCTTCTCGAGCGACAGCGGCTTGAGCCCGAGCGAGACACGTAGCTTGTTTGTCTCCTCGATGCTCATCGAGATCTCGCCGTTCTCCTCCGTCACCTTGGGCGCGGACACCGACGTGGACGCCGCGGCGTCATCGCTCTCGCGGCGGCTGCGTCGAGAAGGCGGCTCGCGGTCGCGGCTGCGGCTCCGCTCTCGCTCATGGCGACTGCTGCGGGAGGACGTGTGGCGGTCGCCGTTGTGGCGGTGGCGCGGTGCCCGCGAGCGCAAGGGCGAGCGCGAGACGCTGCGCGAGCGGCGACTCATGAGGCTGCGTGGGGAGGGTTGCTGCTTGCTCCTTTCCGCGAGTTTGTTTGGAGCGAGGAGGAAATGCAGGAGGGTTTCAAACCTACTATTAAAACCTATTGTAGGGAGGTTCAGTTTACATCAGCACCTACTTTGGTTAGGTTAATAGTCTAATGTGGTCAACTTCAACGTTTTAGCTTCATGATGATGCTTCGTGAAGGAGGAGGGGGATGACTCCTGAACACGACGCGTGTTGCTGGCCGGGGCTCTCGGTGACCGCATGGCGCTCCTCACTCAGGCGGAGTTCCCGTCCAGCATCACTGACACTGTTCCAGCGCGTGTCGCCACTCTTGACGAGGTCTCCTCACCTGGTGACTGCTGAAGTAGGCACAACACTAGCTGAGTTGACAGGACGCAGTAGAATACACATGAATGGAGAGTGTACGGAGAGACCTCCGAACTTGTAATCGGTACATAAAGCTCGAGTCGTGCAGTCGTGTATGGAGAACAGTGCAGGGAGCTACGCCGATACGAAAGCTGTGTGACCGAGTTGACTGTACTGGATGACACTCCAGTGAAGTGTAGTCGTCAATTGCGTTCGCGCGCACACGTCTTGGGCGTGTGACACGTTGCTGAAGTCACCAACACCCGACTCGGACGCGCGCCGCCCCGAGCCGCTGCATCATTCGACGGAACGTGATCGCGGCGCGCAGCGGGTTCGCGCCGGTGCTGTCCGGATAGTCGCCGCACCCGCAGGTGACGTCAGCGTGGCTGCGGAACGGGGCATGAGGAGAGCGCGAGAGTCGCTGCGCGCGGATCTCCACGGCGATAGCTGCCATCTCGGCTCGCTGCTCGGCAGCGTAATACTCTCGATTGCATTGCGACGGTCGGGCGGGGCCGGTGGGGTCGGCGGGCCGTAGGGGCTATCGTCACTGAACCCGATGATGTGGTCGCGCTCGACACACTAATGTCGTCCTCGGGGCCCTCGTCTTCGTCGCCGCCGTCCACCAATGCGATAGTGGCAACGAGGAGCTGCACGAGCTCACGACCACATTCAGAGCGACATTGATAAAAACATGGTGAGAACGGCCTTTCCCGTGGGAACTCTCAGCGTGCAAGCAGCGTGGCGCGACTCACCGCCATCATCGCTGTTCGTGACGTGGAGCTGCTCGCCGCTTGCCGTCGCGCCGTGCTCGGCCTGGGCCTGCGCGTCGTCCATCGTGGTGCTCGCGTCGTGGCGGCGTTCGCGTCGCGGTGCCTGTCGATGTCGGAGATCTTGCCAACGTCGGCCACGTCGGGTCGCGAAGCACCGGGCGGCGTAGAGCGCACAAGTGCCGCACGCCTTTCCTCTCGATATGCAGCTGGGAGGATGCTGCTGCTGCTGGTGGTGGTGGTGGTGGTGCTGCTGCTGTTTCTGAACACGGTGGAGGAGGCGGAGGAGACTGGCGAGAAGAGAGTTGAGGAGGAAGCGGAGCAGACTGGGGAAGCGGAGCAGCAGCAGGAGGAGGAGGAGGAGGCGGAGGCGGAACAGCAGCAGCAGCAAGAGGAGAGGTCGTTGGTAGTGTGGTGGATCTGCCCCAGAGCTGAGAAAGGCCAAGAGCTCAACGCGACGTACGTCTCGTGGTCTTTGGTGGGCGGAATCGGTTCTGGCCCGGGATTTGTTCTGGTCGTGCTCTAAACGGCACTTGGAATGTCCAGAGGAGAACATCCAGAGTGAGATTGTAGCCATCCAGAGATTCGACAGATTTCAGACACTTTCGAGATCCAGACATACCACGATACAGCAAGTACCTCGAACCAGTGATCTGCGATCCGGAGATCGGGTGACGTCGATCATGACCACTCGGATTCTCGAGCGGGTCTCGAGACGGTCGCCGCCAGGTTAGGTTGCGCTGCCCACGGACGGTCCGTGGCATCGCGGCATCGTGGTATCGTCTCTGCTGGCGAACAAAGCGCGCTTCTGCATCCGGTGGGAGTCTCCGTGGATACGTTTCTGCCACACAGGCCACGGGCGGATGCACCAGTTTCGATACGGACGGAGGGAGGGAGGGATGGACGAGTACCGAAACCGGTACGTCGTTTGCCACCGGCGTTTGTCGCGCGCGCGGGGTGTGGTCGCTGTTGATGCGAGTCGGATGCCGCGGCAGCGTCAGCTGAGCTTGATCTTGAAGGAGTGACGGCGGCGGCGGTTGTGGAGAAGAACGCCCCTCCTGCCGCATGTGGGGCGTGCTGTTCCGCGCAATCGTGGGGGAGCGAGCAGCTTCAACCAACGTGGTGGATCGATACATGATGGGTCGAGTCTGCAAATGCAGATGCGGGTTGCGAGGTTGACCTGACCCACCCGCTGGGATGGGGAAGGCTCGGTTCGGTGTGAATAATGTCAGATAACGTTGCAGAATCTCTCGATGGGTTTGATGGCAAGTGTGGAGTCCACACTGTGGACCCGTGGCCGTAGTACTGCCCGTACGGTTGGCACGGCGGGTCCACGGGCCATGGACCGCGGCTCGCGGCTCGCGGCCCGTGCTGACCAGTGGTTGAAGCTCAAGTTCCAACAACTCGCCAGTGGGCTTGCACTGCCACTGGCAGTGGGAAGTTGCCAGTGGCAACTGGAGTGGCAACTTGCCATTCCAGATCTGGAGATTCGGACCGAGTTCCAGATTTGAAGCCTCGAACGAGGAATCTTTCTTGAACACTGTCATTGCCGTACCGTCAGTAGCACGAGGGACACATCGATCTCCTTCAGCCAATCACATCGCACCATTTACACCAGAGAGACGTCGTTCCCTCATACCCACCCTCCCAGAAGTAGAAGTCGCGAGCCATCATGGCGGACGCCACCACGAGACCAGCGCCGCAGGTCGCGACGCGAGCGACCGCCGCCGCCGCCAGCGCTGCATGAAAACCGACCGACCCATTCACCCACGTTTGGCGCCGCGTGGGTGGTCTTGGCGAGCGCGCCCCTCGTCCCATGCTCCCGGGCGAAGCAATCCGCTGCTGCTACCGCCGCCGATGCCGTCGGCGCGGGCTCTTCATTTCCGAATCCGAAGCCGAAGCCGAAGCCACCACTCAGCGCCTCACAGCTTCCCCACTCCACCCCACCCACTCCTCCTTCCCCGCACGCACCAAGCACCATGGTCAGCATCAACTCTTCCACCATCAATGGCCGTGTGAACGCGCCCTCGTCGGCCTCCACGTCGGCCTCGTTCGCCACGGCCGTCGCCACGGCCGTCGACGCCGCGACCGCCGCCGGCAGCGCGATCAAGGACGCGCTGCTGAGCTTGCTCGACGGGCTACGCAGCCTTGTCACATCTGCCAAGACGACCGTCTTCGGCGCCCGCGCGCCTGCTCCTGCTCCTGCTCCTGCTCCTGCTCCTGCTCGGGCTCGGGCTCGGGCTCGGGTGGTCGCCTCGGAGGTCGGTCCACCCTCCACGTCCGCCCCCACTCCTACCACGGAGCCAGCCGTCGAAGAGCCTCTCACGGGCGCACCGTCGGCCGCGGCAGTGGTAGCGCCGACGGCCCCTCTGACTCGTCGGCCCCGCCGCCGAACCCGCCCAGCGCCGCCCCAGCCGGGCTTTTATGCGGGCTTCACGGCTGAGCAGAATGCCGAGCTGGCGGCGGTGGCCGCGCGCGCCCACGCGTGGCGCCTCGCGCACCCACCGCCGGTCCCGTACCGCAGCCGCGCCGACGTTGCCTGCGGCTGTGGCGACTGTCCGGACGGCATCGCCGCGGACTCGCTGTGCGCCGCGATGACGTTCCGCCAGATGATGCAGCGGCTCGGGCGTCGCGCGACCGAGTCGGTCGTCGGCGACTTTAGCAACAAGTACAACTCGTGCCGCACGCCCGCGACGTTTGCGCGCGCGCGCGTCTGATGGATGTCGCCACCACCAAGGCGAGGTCTCTCCATCTAGGCGCTCTCGATCTCTATGAAGCCCGCACTCGATATGGCGGACTGCTTTGAAGTGCCGTAGTAGATACGGAACGTATTTATTTCATGTCTTATTTGCATATATATATATATATATATATATATAT
>JAADVV010000191.1:0-22561 GCA_023335905.1 Pythium pyrilobum | reverse complement strand
ATGGCGCTGCCCACGCGCTGGAAGCGGCGGCAGTTGTCGCACGTGCCGGCGCAGTCCTGCTTGTTGAACGTCTGGCCAAAATACGATACCAGCAGCTTGCGGCGGCAACTCGTTTCGTCCTCGCAGTACTCGGCCATGTCGCGCAGCTTCTCGATGTGAACTGCGCGCGTCTTCGCGTTCATACCCTTCGAAGGCAAGTACAGGATACTCCGCATCTTCGAAACGTCCTTGCCGCTGTAGAAGAGGATGCACTTGGAGGGCTTCCCGTCTCGTCCAGCACGGCCCGCCTCCTGGTAGTAGCCTTCCATCGACTTCGCGACCGAATAGTGGATGACGTACCGCACGTCGGCCTTGTTGATCCCCATTCCGTACGCGATTGTGGCGCACACGACACCGATCTGGCCGTTCTGCCACGCCTCTTGGACGAGCTGGCGGTCTGTATTGGACTGGCCGGCGTGGTAGAAATCTGCACTCACGCCGTGGTCGAAAAGGTAGTTGGCGACGTCTTCGCACTCCTGCTTGGTCATGCAGTACACGATCCCGACGGCGTCGCGGGAAAAGTCGGTCGTGATCACGTTGCACAAGGCCTCGAGCGCCTTCGCTTCAGGCATGGGCTTGTCGCGCACTTCAAACGACAGGTTCGGTCGATTAAAGTTCATCGAGAACACGGGCGCCTTGGAGATCTTGAGAGACCGCTGGACTGCCTGGATGACCTTGGGTGGAGCCGTTGCGGTGAGCGCCATGAGAGGTACATCAGGGAACATCCCCTTCAGCATCCCCAGCCTGCTGTAGTCGGGCCGGAAGTCGTGGCCCCACTGGCTCACACAGTGGGCTTCGTCGATCACGAACCGTGCGAGCTTTCCCTGATCCATCCACAGATCCCCAAGTCAGTCTGGGAGGCCTCACCATTGAAATCCACGGACAGCGAAGCACTCACATGCTCATGGAGGATCTGCAGCAGCTCCATCATTTCTTCCGAATTAGTTATCTTCTCGGGCGTCACGTACAGCAGTTTGACCGTCGGACTCTTGCGCCGCAGCTCGTTGGTGATCGCGCGACGCAGCGTGATGCCCGTCTGGCTGGACAGGAACGCCGCCGGGATGCCGTACCGGGGATTCCGGATCAGCGCCGTGACCTGGTCCTGGATCAGCGACAGTAGCGGTGACACCACGATCGTCACGCCCGGGGACAGGACGGCTGGAAGCTGAAGAGCAAGAGGAAAATGAAATTAGGGGTTAATCGCCACTGAGAAAAGACACCAACATCGACGCAAAGTCCACACACCTGATAGCATAGACTCTTGCCGCCGCCCGTGGGCATGAGCACGAAGCAGTCCTCTTTCCGCATCGTGCACTCAATCACCTCTCGCTGGTTCTTGCGGAACGACGGGTTCCCGAAGATGATCTGGTTGGCGCGCGCGATCTGGTCGTTCTTCTCCTTCGGCGGCGGCTGCGTCTTGTCAGAAATGCCGCGCTGCCCAAAGAACGGGTGGGGCGCCGCAACGGCGGACTTGGCTCGCGCTGGTACGGGCGCGCGCTTCCTCTGCGCTAGCGGCTCGTCGTCGATTGCATCGAGATCCACGGCGCGCGGCCGTTTGCGCGACGTCCACCGCGACGGCAAGTTAGTCGTGGCGCTCGCGGTGAAGGCCGACCCGCGGATCAGATCGAGCGCCGTGTTCGGCTCGCGATTCTCGTCCGGATCGTGGGCGTAATATTCGTGTGCTGGCCGTTTCTCCTCCAGTTCGCCCAGCTCATCGTCGTCGTCGTCATCCTCGTAGAACGACCGACGATCGCGCGTCTTCTTGACGGGCGGGCGGCCGCGTTCCTCGGTCAAGTCGATCGCTTCTTGCGCGAACCCCTGCGGCGCCGAGCGCAGAGCGTGGCCCGCCGTCTGGAAATGCTCGTGGATCGGCCGGAACGCGCGTGGGCGGCTCATCGTCGCGCCGCGAAGTCGCGCTTCTTCTCGTATTTCGCCCGTGCGAGGTTCGGTCGCCGCTATCGGATTGAACGACCGAATCGGGCTTGGCGGGAAAGTCCTCCTCAATTATGATTGGTGGAATACTTGTTACAATATCTTTTGATTGGTTCAAATAACATGACATCTTTGCGTCCCAAAATGATAGGACCGCCCTCGGCGTCGTGACTGACGACCATGGACGAGCACACGTACGATAGCTGGGGCAGCGACGCCGACCGCTTCCAGGACGGCTCGCTGTGCATCGGCATCGACCTGGGCACGACCAACTCATGTACGCGCGTGTCTTCTCTCCCGTTTCGCGCAACACGCGCGGTCGGGGCCTGCCTAGTCGCGCCGCAATCCACCTTTCACTGACCACTCTGTCCAGGTGTCGGCATGTGGCACGTGGAACGCAACCACGTCAAGATCCTCAAGAACCGCGGCGACCGCGGGCGCACGACGCCGTCGGTCGTCCACTTTGAGCCCGCCGGCCACGGCGTCGTCGTCGGCAGCGCCGCGGTCGCGCGCGAGTACGAGCCCGCGGGCAACACCGTGCGTGCGATCAAGCGGCTCATGGGCCAGCGCTTCGACTCGCGCGCCGTGCAGCTCGCCAAGAAGTTTGCGACCTACTCGATCGTCGAGACCACGCAGGGCAACGCCGCCGTCAAGGTGCAGCGCGGCGGCAGCGCAAGTGGCGTGCTCGTGCAGCCCGAGGAGGTGTCGGCGGCCATTCTCGGCGAGCTCAAGGCCTCGGCCGAGGCGTATTGGGAGACGACCCATGCGACGCGCATCGACAACGTCGTGATCACCGTGCCGGCGTACTTTAACGACTCGCAGCGCAAGGCGACGATACTGAGCGCGCAGATGGCCGGCTTCAAGGCCGTGCGCCTGCTGAACGAGCCGACCGCGGCCGCCATGGCCTACGGGCTCTTCCTCTCGGGCGAGAAGCTCGTCGTCGTGGTCGACTTTGGCGGCGGCACGCTCGACGTGTCGCTGCTCGCGATCCACGACGGCAAGTTTGAGGTGCTGGGCATCGGCGGCGACACGAACCTCGGCGGAGAGGACATCAACGACCTGCTCGTCGCGCACGTGCTCGACGTACTGCAGAGGCAGCGCGGCGTGGCGCGCAGCGCGCTGTCGCGCAGCGACCTCATCCAGATCAAGCGCCAGGTCGAGCGCGCCAAGGTCGAGCTGTCGAGCGAGGACGCGGCCGAGATCGCGCTCGAGAACGTCGCGGCGCTGGGCACGCAGAAGCCCTTCAAGCTGTCGCTGTCGCGCGCCACGTTCGAGTCGCTCGGCAGCTCGATCTGGACGCGGTGCCTCGAGATCGTGGACGACGTGCTGCGCGAGGCCGGCGTCCAGGTCGCGGAGATCGACGAGGTGATCATGGTCGGCGGCTCGACGCGCATCCCTATCGTGCGCGCCAAGGTGTCGGCGCTCTTTGGCGGCAAGGAGCTGTGCGTGTCGGTCAACGCCGACGAAGTCGTGGGCGAGGGTGCGGCGATCCAGGCGGCCATCCTCAGCGGGCTCGACAAGCGCGTCTTCCGCGACGTGCTCATGATGGACGTGATCCCGCTGCCCATCGGGCTCGAGAAGGCCGATGGCAAGATGGAGGTCTTGCTGCCCAAGAACAGCCGCATCCCCGTGTCCGTGACCAAGCACTTTGAGACGTTCGAGGACGGCCAGCGCGGACTCACGGTCCAAGTGTACGAGGGCGAGCGCGAGCTCGCGCAGGAGAACGACCATATCGCGGACTTTAGCTTCCCGATCCCACGCGCCAAGATCGGCAAGGCCGGCGAGTTCCGCCACCCCGTGACGATCACGATGAACGCGAGCGGCGTGCTCCAGGTCCAGGCGGGCATCCACCACGACTCGGAGGACGCGCCCATGTCGACGACATCGCTGGCGCTCATGGTCGGCTACATCGTCGCGCTCTTCGGACTGTGGGTGTACCTTCGCATCATGTTTGCGGACGAGCGGATCGATACGCCACAGTGAGCCGTCCTGTACTTCTGTTGGGAAAGAGATGAGCTTTCGTCGCATGGAGTAGAAATATATACTTAAGTAGGTTGTTCGGGAGCTCTTAGTTTGCCGCGGGGCGGAACGCAGCGAGATGAGGCGATGACGCCCCCGCGAGGTACTGCTGCAAAAAATGGAGCCGCACGCCGCTTGCCTCGCTGACCACCCAACCAGGTGGTGCACATTCGGGATGCGATTCGTAGTAGAGCTCCACCAGAGTCGTGGCCGCCTCGAGCCTCTTCTCGTTGAGCCTGAGCAGACAGCGAGAAATAGTGTCAGTTCACGTTCGCGACTGTCCCCCAGTCCCGCACTCTTCGCAGAACTTACATGATGGCGAGCACGCGGTCGATCTTGCCGCTCGCTGCGAGAAACTCGAGGAAGCCCTGCTCAAACGACGACCCGAGCAGCTTCCCGTGCTCGTCCCGTCTCGCGGCCTCGCTGAAGATCGCCTCCAGCAGTGCGAACTGCTCAGTGAACTCATCGTTGGCGTCGTTGCGGAACCACCCGCCGGCTGCACTCGAATCACCCGCCGTCAGCTGCTCCTCTGAGAGCACGGAGGCGTCGCACACTTGAGAAAGGACCTGCATGTACGCGCCACTCTGGATGATGCGTTGGAGCGCTTCGAGTCGCGCACTCGGACGGGGGATCACCATCGCGCAACGTACAGCGAACGTGAACAGGTCGATCTCTGAGAGAGACGAGCTTTCCTTGTCCAGCGTGAGGTCCCGCAGCTGCACCACAAAAGTAGTCACGTCGATCTGATCGAGGAACGGACACTTTTGCAGCATGGACACCATCAACTCCAGTTCGCTCGAGATCTGTGTCAGTGGTACGCCGTGGAATTGTTGCGGCGCAGTCGTCATTTCGACATCGCTGACACCAAGACCACGAGCCCCAGCCTCACAGCCCAAAGCGTTGAGCCGCACCAACGGCGCCAACAAGGTCGCCTCCCACACTTCGCACGCGCAATCAATGCTCCGCACGAACGAGAGTTGGCTCAAGCCATTCAGGACCCGCGACAGAGAGCGGGTCATCCCGAGCTTGTGCATACTGGACAGCGTGAACTCCCAGAGATCAGGTGCTTGCACGTTGAAGTCGAGCATCACGTTGGCAACACACCGCAGGATCCACGCTTCGTTGGTGGAGTGATGCCGCAGCAAGTTCCGCACGAGAGGCTCCTTCTTGGCTTCCATCACAAACTTGATCTCGTACGGGATCCGGTGCTCTTCCAGCACGACCATGTGTTTGCAGTGTCGGATGTAGTTCACGAGTTCCATGATAACGACATCAAATGCACCGAGCTTCATCTCAGTCTGAACTGCGGCAACCACCACCGCTCGATGTGACTGCGCGAGATGTAGAACTGCTCGAGCTGCTCGCAACTTGGCGCGAAACGTTACTCCAGGACGCGGCTTCGTATCGCGAGCGAGATTGACCATGTACTCGACGAGCTTGATCGCTGCACTAGACTCCGACTTCCCGTTGAAGCTCTCGCATACCTTCACTGAGATGTACGAGATCTTGTTAATCATCTCTTCGTCTCGTACGGTGCGGACTTCTTCCTCGAGTAGCGTAAATATGTCTTCTTCCGGTCCACGAACGCTGTCACGACGAGCGTCACTACGCTTCTGAGAAGTCACGTACACTGCATCTTTTGTTAGCAACTCGCGGATCAATTCAAGGCGTAGTTCATCAGCGTGCAGTCGCAAGACGTCAGCGACAGAATCTGCTATCTTGTGCAGCGATGAATCTGCGAGTGCTGAGCTGTTGGAGGTCGCTGGAGAGCTCGGGCCTGTGGACCGATACAACTCGTAAAAGAGGTCTTTAGGTTTCGTCGCCAGTAGCTTGAGTAGCTGTGCTTCTCGGTCATCACTGAAGAATCGGCGTATGTTGCTCTCTGCGAAGATGAGCTGGATCTTGACGCGCAGTTCCTTTTGCTCGAGCCTTGTCAGCGCCTCGATGCCCAGAAATGTGTTGTTACTCGACGTGTCTCCGCTTCTTGCGACCCCGTGCACGGAAACCGATGTCTTGGCTGCCTCGATTGCGAACTTCAGGGCCTTCAGCTTGTATTGCGAGATCGGAAGATGCTCCGCAAACCACTCTCCGGCAGTTACCTTGCTTTCGACGGCCTTTAAATTCTCCAGGATGCGAAACAATCGCTCTGACTCAGACCGTGACAATGATGTCGGGGTCCCATCACTGCCGCCTCCGTTCCCCTGTGCACATTTGCTGTGTTCGTCAATGACATTTTTTAGAAGCAGCATGAGCAACTCGTCTGACTCCAAGCGCAACGGTAGCACCAAGTTGGACAGGATCTCGAAACTCCGCGTCGTGAGGACTTCTGCGAGAACTTCTCGTGGTTTCGAAATCATCCGATGAAAGCAAATCAACGGTTTGCTGGTGTCTTGGTGATTTGGTTCATCGTTCATGGCTTCGCCTTCTTGTGAGTTTTGTATCGGCGTTGCCGCGCTAGCTGACGCACCAAAAGCCTTCAGAACATGGAGAACTTCGATGCGCCTCTCAACCTCTTCCTTGTCTGGGTACGCAGTGTGCTCGAGCAATAACTGGAACATGAAGAGGAGCCGGTAGTAGTCCGTTCCTGACACTTTCGATAGAGTCTGCAGCAGAAGCTTCCTCAGGAGCGGTTCGTGGATGTCTTCGAGAACACCCACAATCCGGTCTTGGTACTCTAGGCTCTTCGGTGGGGAGGCTTCGGGCACAGTGAGCAGTGCTTCAACGTACACAAGCGCCGGAAAGCTGTCTTCGATCTGGTAGTGACGAGTGAATTCCTGTATCGTGTAGTAGTCGTAACTGCTCTTCGCCAGCAGTGAAGGCACCAGACTTTTGATGTAGTTCAGATCACGACGATCGCTCTGGAACGCTTTGTGTTCGCATTCGATTTCCAGCAGGTTGAGGAAATGCCACCATCGAGCATTACCTTCAAGTTCGGCACACTGGTTGAGAAACGCCTGCTGCTGCCACGCACGAGCCGAGTCTGAGCCAATTTTGGCAAGCTGCTGGAATCGATCGAAGTCTTTTGCGACGTTCTCTCGGGCGATCTGACGGCGGAAAGCGTTGAATGCGTCCCGTTGATCCATGGTGAGCATGAGCCCGAGAGCCATGAAGTTGTCGATGTGGCGAGATTGAAACACAGTCGAGATCAGCTTGCCGATCTGTTTGGGGACAAGTACGACTAGATCCTGTGGGATCCACCGCATCGAGAAGATAACTTGTAGACTGAGCAACTCTGCGTCTTTGTCCGCCAAGAAGGTAAAGAACCGACTGGATGGACGAAGTTCATCGCTCGAAATCATCCCCGAGTCAGTAATGCCGATGGGGCATTCTTCGCCGTGTGTGACCAATAATCGATGCTCGCCGATCGCGAACCTTGTGGCCAACGTCATCGTCTCAGCGCCTGGGAGTACACACAGCGAGTCTGCACGGAACCAGCGTTTGTAGATTCGCATTTCCTCGTCTTCGCCTCGCCCAGTGCTGGTAATGGTGCCGAGCTGAGTAAACCTGAGTATGTCGTTCAGCAGGATGGCGCTCTTCAACAGCACCAGCGTCTCCTCGAACGAGTTCGCGTCACAAACACAAATCGCGTACTTGAGAAGTTCTAGCGAGTACCGTGGTGCCTGCATACGAGCAAGCTGGATCGGGGTCAACGCTACTTGCTCACGCCCGTGCCGTTGGGTAGCGAGATTGTAAATCTCCTCCGTGTGAGTTGCGGTGAACTTCGAAATCGACAGCGAAATATTCTTCAAAGCGAGTCCAGATGACACACCCGTTGATGATGAGTCTCCTTGTTCGTCCCGTTTCGATAAAGCTGGAGCACCACGCCGCCGAGAAAACAGATCTCGAGAGTACTGAACTGCTTTCAGAATGTCACCGTGCTCCGCAGCCACTTGAGCGACGATTGAATGATAGTCATCGCCAGTCATTCCCAATTGCGTCGCGTAGCGATGCAAATCGAATGCAAGCTTGGTCTGTCGGTCGTCTTGTTGCTCGTCATTCTTGTGTGACAGCATGCCACCGAATGATGCTGGCTTTGATCGCTTCGTGAAGTCGCTACCATCGTTAGCGCTGACAGAGCCGAGCGCACGCTTCTTTCCTTTCCCGACGGGTAGCTGAGCAGCCGACTTGGAGGGGGCATCCTTCGATTCGACACCGGCAAACATGGCATCTGGTTGAATAAAACCTCGCACGCGGCCAGCGACGAAGTCTGGGTCGCGAAGAGATTTCACCGAGACAAGTATTCCCCACTCACTCTGCATCCTTCGAATGCGCTGAAGGTCAGACAAGAGACCAACCTGAAGAGCGCCATTGCGGGTGTTTCGATCACCGGCACCATTGCTCCAGTTATCGTCGACTCCAGGAATCTCCAAACCTTCTGCTTCTATCAGAAACACCTCGACAGTCGACTCTAGTAGTCTCAAGAAGAGTTCGCCGTCAGCTTGCGAGCCGGTAGCAGCTGGCCGAGACGAATGTCTGCCTCTCCTGAGCTCGCTCTCCGTCTCCTTCATCTCCAGAATCGACAATCCCAGCAAGATGGTTTCTTCCATCAAAGGCACAATCTTCCAAGAGTAACCTGCCGAGGCGTACTGAGTCTTCATGTAGTTGATAACGGACTTGATCAGAGTAGATCGACGCACCAGTTCTTGTTCTGTGCTGACACCTCCCGTTGATACTTCCGACGTGAGCAGGTTCTCCAGGTACTCGGTTGCTGCTCGCTCAACAGTCAAATGACTGTACGCTTCGACAAGCTGGAGCGCATCGGTGAACGCTGATTCACGGGAGGTTTGAGCGAGGATGTGCGACACCAAACGCGACCCACTTCTCGGATCATCGACTTGAAAATGAGAGACGCCGTAGCCGGTGAGCATATCTTGGATCTCCATCAACCGCACAAGTTCCTGGATGGTATCGATCTCTCGCGTATCCCACGATACACACTTCTTCGTGAAATGCTTCACATGCGACGTAAAGGGTGGAAGGAGCGAGCGGAGAAACTGAAGTGCCGCGTCGGTGCGTACTTCAACGTCCGCAATCTCGTCAATGATGGCGATGAGTCGCGCCTGCTCTGAGGAGGTAGTCGCAGTTTGAGCGGAGTCAAGAACTTCGGCGACGTAGTCACGTAGCACAGGATCCGTGAATTTTCCACAGTAGTCGAGGTATTTCGACACGTGCTGTCGAATCTCTTTAGGGATTGCTTCTGCCGAAGTACAGCGGTCGATCATGCTCATCGCGATTGTCTCCGCCGTTTCCTACGCAATCATCAATGGTCAGTTGGCATAGTCTTCTTCACCGAGCATCACGCTCTGGGCTACGTACCGCAGAAAACACTGACAACGAGATCTTGAAGGCGTGCTTCGTCTCAAGATATCTCATATGCCCGAGCTGATGCGCGAGATGCTCAATGCGCTCGAGCGAACTCTCGCGCGTAGCTTCTTCCAATGATTGGCTCCTGGTCGAGCCGAGCAACCGCAAAGAAACCCAGCGATGCCCATTAACGGCGGAAAGTTGGCCAGAAGAATCATCTTCAGTCGGTCGGAGAAGTCGACACAGCTTGAGCGCGGTCTGGATATCTTCTTTTTCAGCGAAGTACTCCACTTTCTCGACGATCCACGATGCCAGGGCTTCAATAACTGTTGCCACAGTGGCAGACCCGTGGTCGACCTGGCGCTCGACGTACTTCATCACACCGGGAACAACATCACCTTGAAGCCACATCTCGTATGAACTGAAAGGGAGGTCTGCTGGCAAGCATTGTAGCACGGAACGGATTTGCTGAATCGCAACTTGGTGAACGTGTCGCTGCCACAATAGACTCACAGCTCGCATCATCCCACGGTTCATGTACGTGCGCATGATCTCCAGCAAGTTAGCTCGACAAAACGCTTGCCAACGCTGACCCAGTGACTGCGAGCTCGAATTGGCGACACTGACGCTCGACAATAGCAGCGTAAATGTCGTCCACTTGTAGGATATCGCTGCAATGCGATCCACCCATTCAGACATGCGCAGTGACGCGGATTCAGGCATCGCGTTGGAGGAGACTTGGCGTTGGCGAAGTCGCCTGCTGAATTCAACAAGGCTCTCCACGACGATTCGCGAGTCTTCGAGGTTTTGACCGACGCAGTTCACCCACCCTTTCAGTTTTTCTTCAAAGTCGTACAGAACATTCACGTCCTGCAAAGATGAGAAGTCGAAGCCGCGCAATTCATCGCGACAGCGCACCCCAGTGGTCAATCCGTGGTGATCATCTTCACTCGTTTCGGCTCCACACGATTCTGCGTCACGATGATTAAGGTCGACAACAGTAGTCTTCAGCGCGGCGCCAGTTGATTGCGTGAAGAGCAGACTCTGTCCTTCCACATTCGGACTTCTTCGCGCAGACAGTACGACAGCACTCGACCCTGAGTCGTCTGGTATGGACGCAATCTCGATAACATCCGACGTCCGCTTATTCGACCGAAGTTTGACACGGGCTACGTGAAGCTTCGCTGTACTTGTACAGCCTGGCTTCTTGCCGCTGACCATGGCAAGAAGACAGGAAGGAGCCGAGTCCTCATTGTTCTCTAGCGTCGTGAATGCATCGACGGGCGACGTGAAGATCTCGAAAAGCAGCACTAGTCCGCGCCAGTCCCACCTATAGAGGACCTCCCAGTTAGCTCAGGAGCATCACCCGCCAAACATCGAGAACACTTCTACCATGTGAGTGATCCAGTAGTGGAAAGCACGACGAGGTATCGGTCACGAAGCGTCAGCTGGACATCCTTGACTGCGGAGCCATCCGGTAGTGATCCGTACGCAGCGTGTCGCTTGATGGACACGTCCTTAAGCTTCCCGCTGGTGTCGACACGCCATAAACTGAGTGCGTCCTCGTGGTTAGCGATCATCACGTAGAGTGACGACGAGTACCGACGAGCCTGTGATCCATGCACCACGAAGAATGTCAGTCCACCTCACAGGTTCACAGCGCTTCTGACGCGCACATACCACGAGAACCGACGATGCGCCGTCTAGCTGCTTGCCGACGTTGGTCTGCTGCAGTTGAATGGACGCCATGATCGAGCGAAGCGCGACGTTGTGAGACGCCTCGCGCGCAAGCGTGCGCTCGATCTCGACAAGGCGTAGCTTTCCAAGCCGAATGAGCACGCCCGTCTTGGTGAGTACCAGCAGGTCCTCCGGGGACTCGGCCACCTCCGTCGCCAATCGACTCGCGAACACAACCGCTTGGATACTGTCGTTCGCCGCGGCATTGGGCGCCACGATCGGATACGCGAAGAGCGCGCGCCCACTCTCGCGCTTGAACAGATGAAGCATTCCTCCGGCGTCTGCGACCGCGAGGAAGTTGCCGCAGCCGCTGAAGCAGAAATCCACGATCGCGCTTGCCAGCGTTAGCTTCACAGCCTCTCCCGTCGCCGGATCTTGCGTTCCAGTCGCCGCTGTTCCCTGGATACCCACACCGTCATTGTGCGATCCGTAAACTGTACCATTGGCGACGGAAGTCGTTCTATGGGTGATGATACTGAGTTGCTCGCTCGCCGTTCGCACGGCGCTGTGCATGCCGCACGCACTCATCGCTGTCCATTTTCGCACCGTTTCGAGGCCGTTTTCGCCCGCGATTCCGCGCTCAAGCGCCACCTCATACAGCGTCTTCCCCTCCATCGAGGCCAGTTGCCTCCCCCGCACGCTCGCACCGCTGTCTCCATCAAAGAGCATCGAACTCGACGCGACGTGCGTTGCCGCTATCTCCATGCGTGGACTGCGGCAGATTCACGTGCACGGAAACGTCAATTCGAAAGCAAAGTTGCGCGCCTTTTTTGATCAGCATACATTCCCTATATTTCCGAATTCATTTTCAATATTACCAAGCAAAATGGTAATGTAACCGTCATTTACATGATGACACTCTCGTGAGGCTGTCACTAAAAGTATTGCACTGCAACGTGTCAAACGGTGAATATGGGGGAGACGAGCACACCGCCGCAGTCTGCCGCGTCTGAAGATGGCGTCCCTTCGAGCCCCCCGCCGCCGCAGAGTACCCCATCGTCGTCCAACGTGTTGGGCAGAGCTCTCCGCGGTGGCTCGTACTTGTTCCTGCAAAAGATCTTCACGTTCGCGATCAATTCGTTCATTCTTCGGCGTCTACACCTGAGTGTGACCGGCGCCGTGACCGTCCAGTTTGAGCTCGCGCTCGCGACCGTGTTCCTCTTTCGCGATAGCTTCCGCCTGGCGTATCTGCGCATGCCCGCGCTCGTGGATGTGGCCTCCATAGCAAAGACTGCGGCGCCACCCGCGTCGAGCAACGCAAGTAGACGGCAGCAGCTCGTGAACGTGGCGTGGATCTCGACTGTCGGGAGCTGGGTACTCGCCATTCTCATCGTGGCGACAATGGTGTTGCACGACAGTCGAAACGATAGCCAAGCGCAGCTGAAGGGCTTGGAAAGATACACGCACGTGCTCGTGATGTACTGCGTCGCGGCGATGATCGAGGCCACGGCCGAGCCTATGTACCTGCTCGCGCACAGCTCAGTTCTCGTTGGATGGCAAGTCTCGGCGCAGGGCATGGGCTTTCTCGTGCGCGCATTCGTGCAGTACGTCGGCATCTTCTTGTTCCAGCTCGATGGTCTGCTGTGCTACGGGCTGGCCGAGCTCGCGTACGCGACGACGCTGCTGGTCGCTTTCGCGTGGTTCTTCTTCTGGAAGCTGCGCGAGAACAAGGCTAGAAATGCAGATGCGCTCCACAGCATGACCCAGCTTCTCCCAGGGTTCTACTCGCGCGCTGATGCGACGCGCGCCGTGTTCGACGGGGAGTTACTCGCCATTCTGCTGCCGCTGAGCGTGCAGAGCGTGGTCAAGTACCTGCTGACCGAGGGCGACAAGTGGGTGCTCTCGCTGTTCACGACGCTCCAGCAAATGGGCGTGTACGGCATCGTCTTCCACTTGGGCTCGCTCGTGCCGCGCATCGTGTTTTTCCCGCTCGAAGAAGCCACCAAGACCGTGATCAGCAAGATGGACGTCGCCAACGCCCACGAGGTCGCGCAGGCGAGACGATTCGTGCTCATGCTGCTGAAGCTTATGCATCTCATCGGCTTGGTGTTCGTGTGCTTTGGTATGAACTATGCGTACACGCTGATCATGCTTCTGTACGGCATCGAGAAGGCACGTGGTGGCGTTGGCTCTGCCCTCGCCGCGTATTGCCTATACATTCCGTTTCTCGGACTGAACGGCATCTGCGAGGCGTTTGTGCATGCCGTCGGAGACAAGCAGCAGCTCATGCGTCTGAACCAGCTCATGGGTGTGTTCTTCATCATCTACGCGGCCAGCGCGATGCTGTTCATGTGGGGCCTGCAGCTCGACACGCTCGGCATCATCCTCGCCAACTGCGTCAACATGAGCTGCCGTATCCTGTACTGCATGACGTTCATCGCCAAGTACTTTGCCAGAAAATCCACGCCAACGGGCTCGTCTCCACCGCCTTCTCTCTCGGTTCTCGTCGGATTCTGGCGCGAGGCACTCCCCGATCGCCTCGTGTTGGTCGCGTTCGGCGTGGCGTTCGTCGTTGGTGCGTTGTCCCAGCGATTCGTGCTCGTCAGCGATGCATGGGTCCGCCACGGAATCCACGTTCTGGTCGGTGGTGTCTGCTTTGCCATCGTGCTGCTAGCGCTGTACGTTCGTGAGCGGAAGCTCGTTCGCGAAGAGTTGCGCAACTTGAAGCGCGGAGGTGTTGCAGACGGCACTGGGTTGGAGAAGAAGTCGCAGTAAACCACTCGAATAGACGACGCGACGTGCCCTCCCATTTTACGAGTGCGTCCATTCTGATTATACTCCATAAACGGATCCCCCGAAAGGTCATACTATTGCTGGGCTCGCATCGCTCTTTTCAACCAACATGGGGCGGAGAGGAAGCAGTGACGCGAGCGTGGGCACGGCGTTCAGCGAGGAGAAAGACTCTGAAGCCACCGCAGCACGTAAAAAGCTCCATATCGCCCTGCGACACATCGCGGTGCTCGCGCCGTGGACCGAGTACGTGGCCCACGAGCCGGCGTTCTCCGATGAGATGAACAGGTACAGTGGTGCGAGTCCTTCAGACCTCTTCAGTCGTGGACCTCGGCGCTGACAGTGATCTTGTGTCTAGAGAACTTGCTGCGCGAGTGAGGGACCTCGTCTTTGATGAGCTGGAACGGTGCTACCTGCGGCTCAAGAAGCACCGAGAGGAGAGCGACTCGACGGGCATCATCACCAAGCAGGCGTCGCGCACGCTGATGGAGAGTCGACTGGTCGTCCAGGCCAAGCGGAAGATTGATCTCCAGCAGCTCACCCATGACGTACGTCCGAGTGTGCCTCCATCGTGGGCTTCATGTACTGTTGACACTGCTGAGTCAGACAGTGGCTCTGACGCTGTGTTCTGTGTAGATGAAGACAGCCATGAAGACGGCGCTCGCGATGGTCAACTCGCCCGTGTTCTCGTCTCGGCGAGGGTCTTCTCCTGGCAAAGCGCATCGTTCGAAGAGTCTACTGGGCAAGATCCTGAGCGACAAGGAAGCCGAGCGCGCCGCAGTGTCCGCTGTCGCCGCTGAAGCATCCAATCTCACGAGTCCTGAAGGCCATGACGCAGTGGGAGCGATTCCATCGCGGCACGCCCGCAATTCCGACGCCGAGGACAAGACGCGGCACCGTGCGCCTTTGTACGTCGAGTTCCCGCCGTCACCCCCAAAGCTCAGCGACCTCGTGGACCAGGCTGATGCAGAGATCACTGAGGAAGACACGAACACCCAGGTCACGAACTTTCGCCAGCGTCCCGTCGCACCGACCGCCGTGGAGGACGCAGGGAGCCCTGTCTCTCGTCGCGACACCAAGCCCGACCGTGTGCGCTACATCATGTCGACGCGGCTGGGCGCGCTGCCGCCGACGATGAACATCCTGGACGAGTACCCGATCCCCAAGGAGATCCTGGACGCACTCGAGACCCACCGCCACTACCACATCGACGAGTCGTCACTGATGTCGTCGTTTGACTTAATGAAGGCAGGCAGCACGGGCGACTGGGAGTGCTACTTCCGCCGGTCGGTGCCGCTCGAGCGCAAGCCCGTGTCGTTCGTGTTGTCGTCCCTGGAAATCGCAAATGAGCGCCCCGTGCCGCCGCCGAGTGACGTCTTCCAGCAGCACCTCTTAGAGTCGGTGACCAACGAGGACGTCATGCTCACGGATGTCCGCCAGTTGTACGACCACACGCACGACTCGTACCGCGAGTTCCGCGCGAGCCTACACCGGCATCTCGATCTTTCGTACCTCGTGGACCTCTCGCTGCGCAGTTCGCTCAACAGCACGAGCTACTTCCTCGAGGAGGAGCTCGTGAGCTCCGAGCCGACGGTGCAAATCCCGGAGCGGCTGTACCGCCGATCCAACGCACTCATCTCCAAGTGGCGGCTCGCCAAGAAAGGCGCTATGGGCCGCATGACGACACGGCGGGGCGCTATCGCCGTGCAGGTCAAAGTGGAGCTGTCCAGGGCCCAACGGAATGAGCTGGTCAACAAGATTTGCCACTTCACGCCGAACGAGGTGCAGCTCATGGACCTCTGGTACAGCTACGACGCCGACGCCGTGGAGACCACGCCTTTTGACCCCATCCCGATGATGCCCGACCTCAGCAACCGATTTGACGTCGTGTGGAAGGACCTGGCGATGCCCGCGAAAGAGCGACTCGATCTCGCGATCAAGTACAGCTCGCTCGACAACTCATCGCGGCTGCCAGACGCGGTCGTGCTGTGGGAAGTCGCCGCGGCGCTGATCAGGGAGCGCGAGGAACTGCTCCACCTCGTGCGGATCGCCATCGCGACGCCCAAGAAGACAGTAGCGATGATTTCGGAGGAGACGGCGCTACTGCAGGACCTCGCGCAGACTACGACCCACGTGAAGGAGGCGCTGCTGCTGACGTACATCGAAGTGGGCGACTTCGTGACGTACGGCGGCAACTTTTACCTCGTGAAGATGGAGCACGAGGCGACCGAACTGCAGCAGAGCATCATCGAAAGCATGGATGCCGGGAAGCGCAAGGCCGCGCCGGAAGAGAGCCTGATCGGAGAGCTGGCGGGACTGAGCGCCGACGCGGCCGCGGCCCAAGCGGGCGACCGCGAGTCGGCCCATCGCGACACGTGGGTGTAGTGTTCACCGGCTGCGACACCAACAAAAATGAAATCGTACCATTACATAACTCAGATCCAATACGTCTCCATCCTGGAATCCATGGAGACCAGCTCATCTCACTGTTGCTCGTCATCCTCGTCGTTCGCCGCCTGCTTCTTCTGCTTCTTGTCCTTCTTGCTCTCCTTCTTCTTCTTCTTCTTCTTGTCCTTCTTGGCGGTCTTGTCGCTCTCATCGGCGCTGCTCGTCGACCCACTGGATCCATCAGCAGCCTTGAGCTTGCCCTTCACGAGCAGCTCATCGCGCTTCAGCTTGCCGTTGCACGAGCCGTAGGCGCGGCGTCCAAAGAGCTTGCCGCCGGTCGCCGCGAAGAGCTCCTCGTCGGTCGGCACGCGGAACTTCTTCGGCTCGCTGGTCTCGTCGCCCGATGCGTCGCTGTCGCTCGACGCGCGCGCGCGCTTCTTGCTCTTCTTGCTCTTCTTCTTGGCGTCCTTGCTCTTCTTCGTTTTCGCAGACGCGTCGTCATCGTCCGAGTCCATCGCGATCTTGATCTTGTCCGCGAGCTTGTCATAGGCGTTGTACCACCACTGGTTCTGCTGTTCCTCGGCCTTGAGCGTCTCGACGCCGATGCCCATGGCCTCCTCGCGCTTCTTGACGCGCACGTACGTGGCCATGCCCTGCTCCTCCTTGCCGAGCCCCTTGCCTTCGGTCCAGCCCATTTTCTCCATCTGCCGCTTCGCGAACGACGACATGCTGCCGGCCGCGCTCTCGTTCACCATCGCGCCGAGCTTCGCCATGTACTTCTTTCCCACGAGCGGCACCGCCGGGCCCGCCGCGTCGCTCGTCGCCGCCGCCGCCATCGTCATCCGTCTCGCCGTTCTTTCTTCCGACCGGAACTGATCTCCTCGCGTGGAGGTTCGTGAAAAGCCACCAACCACTTCCCACTACGATCGGATTGGTGGAAATAAGTCATTCGACGCTCATTGGATGTAAAGGTATCCGACGATCTATTTGAACCAATCATAAGTGGAAAACACAGAGCCATCCGCCAATCACGTATCTCGCGGATGGGAAAGACCGCGCCTCCAGTCGCGACCCCGCGACTCACCAGCGGATCCATCATTAATTCCCCGCGACCGCAATCGTGGCCACCACTCGGACCCAGAACGGAACGCAACGATGCCGAACGCGAGCGTCGCGTTCACGCGCCACGTGCGCGCGGCGTGGACGCGCTGGACGCAGCGCCACGCGCAGAGCGGTGCGCTCTCGGCGCTGACGTCTGCGGAGCTGCAGGCCCAGTACGAGCTGCTCGCCGCGGGCGTCGCGGCGACGCTCACGGACGAGATGGTGCAGCTCATCTGGCGCGACGAAGAGCAGGGCGACGGTGAGACGCTCTGGACGCTGCTGCTGCCTTTGCAGGAGCGGCTCGAGGACGATCGCGAGCGCGTGCACTTTCTGCTGGTCGTGGTCGCGGAGCTGCTGGCACTCGGCGGCGAGGCGCTCACGCAGGGCACGGGCGTGCGCGGCACGGCGCGCGCGCTGTGGCTCGTGGAGACGCTCGTGATGCCGCTGGTCAAGTCGCACGCGTACTCGCGGCTCCACGCGATCGCGCTCGTGATCGTCGAACGGCTCGTGGCGATCAGCAACGACCGCGTCGTGAGTCTGCTCAGCCAGCGCGTGTTCGACGCGCTTATGGCCGGCCAGGACGAGCCCGAGACCAGCGATGACGGCGAGTCGACGACGAGCTACGTGTCGCTCTGCCGCGTGTTCCAGATCGTGCTCGAGTCGACCGAGGCGGTCGTGCGCGTGTCCGAGCTGAATGAGCAGATCAAGAGCGTGTGCGTCCACGCGATCGAGAAGTTCGACCGCCATCCGCGGTATCTGCGCGCCGTGTCGGTGCACCTCATGCCGGCGCTCGTCGCGTCGGCGCCCGCGGCGATCGAGACGCTCGTGCAGACTGCCATCACGACGTGGGAAGGCTCGGCCAGCGCCGCGGCCGTCGCCGCGCAGGGACCCAAGATGCGCTCGACGAGCCGCCCCGCGCAGGGCTCGTTCGCCGGCTCGCAGGTGTGCAACTTGCTGTACATGCTGTGTCTGCTGCTGCCCAAGGACCCGACGCTGATCAGCGAGGCCGGCCTGCAGCGGCTGATCGCGTTCGCATTGACGCACGACGACCCGCTCCTGCGCAAGCAGGCGCTCCACCTGCTCAAGATCTCGTTTTCCCACTACGCGATGGAGTCGGCGACCACGAGCATCGGCGAGTCCAAGAGCAGCGGAGCGAAGAGCGGCACGAGCGAACTCGAGATCTGGCAGAGCTTCATTCTCGCGTCCGACGTGATCCAGCTCCACCACGAGCCGCACCTGCTCGAGCAGGTGTGGCCCCAGGTCGAGCACTTGCTGCAGCTGCTACTGCTCGTGCCCGCTGTCCCCACAGAGGAACCGCCCAGTGACGCGACGGGTCGACCGTCCACCCCGCCGTCAACGCGGTCCTCGACGTCGAGTGTGACGCCCGTGTGGCCCGTCAAGTTCACGTTCCCGTGGATCCAGAGCCTGCTCATGCGCGTGTTCCGCCACGAGAACCCCGTCGTGCGACGCATGTTCCTGTCCCATTTCATGCAGGCCTGTGTGGACCAGTTCCGCAAGCCGCAGTGGAGCACAGCGACCGCGACCGCGACGCAGCTGCAAAGCGATTCGTTCGTGTGCGACCCGCTCTTTGAGCAGTTCCTCTTCGAGCGCGTGCTGCGAGCGTTCAACGACCCGCTCATGTACAGGAGCTCGCGCCGCGAGCCGTTCCAGGCGCTCATCACCCAGTTCTTCGCGTCGTTCCTGGCGTTCAAGCTCCAGTTCCTCCCGCGTGCGGCGACGCCAACGACGACCGGGCCGGGCTTGCTCAACACGTTCATGCGCAGCGCGTGTGCCGCTGTGTTCGGCCCCGGCAGCGTCGTCCACTCACCAGAGGCCATTATCAGCTCGCTGGAGGCCTTTGAGGACGCCGACCTGCAGCGCCTCGTCGCCGCCGACCCGACGCGCGTCGACTCGTTGGACGAAGGCTCGCTTGAGAGCATGCGCTTCATGCTGGAGGTGTACGTGCTGCGCTCGTTCCCACTCTCCATGCGCACGAAGCTTCTCGAGTCGCTGCAGCAGGCGCTGACGCGTGGGTTCACGCACTACGAGATGCTGTCGCTCGAGTGCCTCGCACGCACGCTCGCCATTTTCCCCGCGAGCCATCTCGCGCTCCAGCACGCCTCGGCGCTGGTGGAGATCCGCTCGTGGCTGCGCGCGAGTGACGCGTTCCGCGCGTTGCTGTCGCGTGGCATCAAGTCGTTCCTGACCACCGACAAGGCAAACGCCTCGCGGAGCGAGCTGACCGCGGCGCAGCTCGCGCGTCTGCTCGTGTTCACTGCCGATGCAGAGACGCTCGAGTCGCCCCAGGGCTCGACGCGCTTGATCCTGCAGAACCCGCTGACGGACCTCGTCGGCGACGTCTCGTTCTTTGACACGACCAAGCTGGAGAAGCTACTGCTCGTGCTGGGCGCGCTCGAGACTGAACTGCGGCAGCTCGGCGCGAACGTGTTCACGGGCGTCGGTCTCGCCGTGGGCGACAAGGACGCAGCGCTCGTGTTCCGCCCGACGCGCTTCTACGGCGACCACGGTCTCTGCTGCGAGAGCCTCTTCAACGTGGCACTGCGTCGTGCCACCCAGTGGCTAGCGGCGGTGTCGTCGCGCAACGGGAGTATCCCTGACTTGGAGGACGACCAGATGCAGTACGAGCAGGACGTGGTCGCGTCGTGCGCCGTGCTGGCCACGCAGATCGCGACGTTCGTGATGGAGGAGACCGGCAATCTCGCGCTGATCCGCTCGCTCAGCGCCTTTTGCGAGCAGATCAAGTCGTTCTTCTCGGCGCTCGTGTCGAGCCCGCCAATTGAGAGCGGCGCCAAGCAGCAGCTGCAGGACCAGGCGATCGCGATGCGGTTCCTCTCGATCGTGGCGTCGCAGCACTTTGCGATGGACGCTGTCGAGGCCTTGGAGTGCGAGTCATTGCTGCCGCTGCTGCTCAAGCTGGAGGCCAACCGCCGCGGCACGAACAGCAGCCGCTACGTCTCGGACTGTCTCTTCCTCTTCTCGTCCAGCAAGTGGAGCGTCGTGCGCAACGTCGTGGAGGCCTCCGTGTACGTGCCCACTGCGATTCTCCGCGCCGTCTTCGACCAGTGTGTGGACGCGCTGTTCTCCGCCGGCAGCGATCCGCAGATGCTGACCGACATGGTGCAGGTGCTGTCGATCGCGCTGTCGCGCCTGGGCAACGTGCTCACGAAGGAGGACGCCGACGGAGGCGAGGAGCGACTGGACGACATTTTCCGCGAGATCTGGAGCGCTTACGGGTACGCCAAGCCCAAGCCCGACAGCCTCACGCGCGCGGTCATCTACTGCATCTTCCAGCCGGCGTTCCTGCGCCGCCGCGCGTTCGTGGACGGCAAGAAGGATGCGCTCATGAAGAAGTGGTTCCGCACGTTTGTCGGCTTTGGCGAGGTCTATCGCCCGAACGTGCTGTTCCACTTGTCGTGCCGGCTCGCGCAGGTCTGGCGCGTGGAGCCCGAAGCGGCGCTGCCGTTCGCGGACGAGATCGTCGAGCTGCTGCTGTACCGAGAACCGATCATCGCGGACAAGCAGAAGTCGCCGACCGTGCCAGACCAGAACGTGGGCGACGAGCCGGCGGTCGCGCTCGCGGGCTCGGAGGACGCGCCCAAGAAGAAGAACGCGCTGGCCGCGAAGGACCGCTTTGTGCGCTTCGTGATGCTGTCGTTCCTGGACGAGATGAGTGTCGACGCCGCGACCGCGAGCGCCGAGCGCGTGCTGCTCGACACGGTGCTGCGCAAGCTGCTCGAGATGAACTTTTGCGACGACTGGATCAGGCAGCAGATGCTCAACAGCGACGGCTTTGGCAAGCGGCTGCGCAGCTGGCAGGCGCTCACGGTGCTGAGCAAGCACATCCACTCGGGCAACGTCGTGGCGCTGAGCGAGCTCATCTGGCGCGCGTTCGCGACGCCGCAGCTGCCCATGGTGCGGTTCTACATGGAGGTACTGGGCATGCGGCTCGCGATGCGGTTCCCGGACGTGACGATCCACCACCACGTGCTGCCGCTGCTGCGCAACTTCAACTTGACGCCGCAGATCGGCGCGTCGCTGCTGCTGATCGCGGGCTTCTTCATCAACCACACGATGATCAACGCGGACGTCGGCTCGCAGGCGAAGAACCAAGTCTTTGCGCGTTCGCTGCTCGAGGCGCTGCTGCCGTGGCTCAACGCGTCCCACGGCCACACGCGCGTGATGGTGCAGTTCCTCCTGGGCGTGCTGCTGCCGCGCTACCTGCACGTGCTTGAGGCCTCGGGCTCGACGGGCTCGGAGATCGCGTTCTTCCAGGGCGTCGCGCGCTTCCTGAGCGAGAACAAGGAGACCAAGCGCATGTTCCGCCGCCAGGCCAAGCAGTTTGATCTCTTCCAGCCCGAGTTCCAGTGCACGATGCTCGGTATGCTCAGCTCGGCGGGCATGAACGAGTTCAACGAGCTGTTCCCCGACGAGGACGCCGTGTCGCTGTCGACGCAGCTCAAGGAGACCATGAACATTCTGTACGACCAGTTCCAGCGCGAGAACTTTGCCGTTGAGCAGGCCGCGAAGCAGGCCAAGCTGGACGCGGCCAAGGCGGCCACGCTCGTGGCGGCCGCTGCCAGCGGCGGTGGCGGCGCGTCGGCGATCAATGTACAGCGCAAGATCGACACGAGCGCGATCCTGCTGGACGAGAGCGTGCTGCCGGTCGTGATGAAGGAGCGCGACGAGCTCGTGGAGCTCAACACCCGCCAGAAGCGGCGCCAGCACGTCATTCTGTGCGCGTCGCTCGTCGACAAGGTGCCTAACCTCGCGGGCCTCGCGCGCACGTGCGAGATCTTCAACGCCAAGACGCTGGTCGTGCCGAGCCTGCGCGTGTGCGACGACGAGGCGTTCCAGACCATCTCGGTCACGGCCAACAAGTGGATCCCGATGGAGGAGGTGAAGGAGGACGCGCTCGTGGCGGCGCTCGCGCGCTGGAAGAGCGACGGCTACACGATCGTCGCGGTCGAGCAGACGGCGTCGAGCCAGTGTCTGTCGCGGTTCCAGTTCCCCGAGAAGATCGTGATCGTGCTGGGCAAGGAGAAGGAGGGCATCCCCGTGGACGTGCTGCAGATGGTCGACGTGTGCGTCGAGATCCCGCAGTTTGGGCTGATCCGCTCGCTCAACGTCCACGTCAGTGGCGCGATCTTGCTCTGGGAGTACACGCAGCAGCGCCTCACGAGCGGGAAGCAGGAGTAACAAAAACGCAGATTGGATTATAATCGAATAACAAAGCAACGTGGTCTCGTACTGATCTCGGATTGTAGGGTAGATCTACTGAATCAATAGGCAT
>JAADVV010000190.1:0-22637 GCA_023335905.1 Pythium pyrilobum | reverse complement strand
TTCTCTGATGTCGATTTGGTTCTCAAGACGATGGTGAGGTAGGTGGGAGCAACCGCTGGGTCCATATTGGTCGGAGAGAGTATTTGACCTCTCGTCCGTGGGTGGTAGTAGACGCACTCCTTAGGCCATAGTGCACAGTGCACGAACGCACTCTGATTGAGAAAAAAAAAACGCTTTAGCGGCGCGGTCCCCCCATCTCGCTCTGCCATGGAATTCGTGTGCTCCATGACATTGTGGTTTACCGACCTACGCACTGCTCGGACTGGATTGGCAGCGAATAGCACTCGTCGCCTCGTGTATTCATTTGATCATGGAGACAGGTGCGTAGAACGCTTGGATTGGTGACGTGTGACGATCTACGAGTATCGCAGACACAGCAACTCCACACGTTGAAGCACAGCAGCACGACGGCAAACGCCAGAGGCCACGGGGGAAGAAGAAGACTAGATTAACACAGGCGACCAGAGCACTGGGATCCTTCTTTTGCACAGCGCAAAAATGTTTTTCCAAGTTCCTTACTCGTTTTGTACTTCCTTTCAGCGAGCGCAGCCCGCCGCCGCAGCGGTCGCCGCCAGGTTCGCAAACACGGCGACGCCGCGGACAGCCACGGGCTGCGCCACGCCAGCAACAGCGTCTTCATCTAAGAGTCAAGCCGGCCAACACTTAGTTGGTGGCGGCCTTCTTGGAGACGGCGACCGATCCCTCACGGAAACCGTTCTTGAAACGACGGTTCACGTTCTTGAGGTACTGCATGCGGCCAGTACCAGTGGTGCGGCGGCGCAGGGCCTTCTGGCTCCAGTTGTACTTGCGCATCTTGGCCGCAGGGTAACCGCACGACGCGCACTGCGCCTTCTGCACGTGGTACGACGACTTGCCGCAGCGACGGCAGATCGTGTGCGACTTGTTGTGACGCTTACCGAAAGCCTGGGTACCCTTGGTCTATGAGACAGATACAACCACCGTTGCCGCACCGTTAGCAATCGAGTTCCACAGCCCATACTCGGATATCAGCGTGGCGAGCATTCGCTGTGACTCCATGCAGTTCCTTCCTGTCCACCACTGCCTGCGTGCCAAGTGTATCTCCGCCACTCGCGCCATCCGTCCGCGTCCTCGAGCTGTCTGTTGCGCACGTCATCTCGAATATCTGTCATCCGCTTTATGACGACGAACGACGCGCCGGATCACTGCGTCACACGATATCGAAGAAACATCATGCGGCTGCATGCACCTCGGCTTAAACGAGTCGAAAGCGCGGTCTGTCGCTAAGCGGGAAGAGGCGCAAATTCGCGTCTTCCTGTTGGACGAGCTGCCCGGACCACTCGATTGGATGCTGATTCCCGCGCGCGTTCTCTCTCGATCAATACTTCGGCTACGGAGGCGCTGGAACCGCGATTGGCGACGTATTACACCGGAAGATCGGCGGTCGGTGGGGCAGTTGGGAGGGGAGACCTGCATGGACCGCAGCGAGCGCCGCCACGAAGCCATGTTGCGCTTACCATCTTGGAACTTGCTTCGACTTAAACGCTGAGTGAAAGGAAGAGCAAATAGGGGCGGCTGGTTGAGCCAACACCAAGCGCGCTTTAGACCAGTGAGGCGACGCCATCGACCATACAAAAACCAAGTCACTTGGAGCCACATACAAATGCCAAGTGTGAGGCTGTCCGCCCCACTACGAACCAATCAATACCACAGCCACCCTACCCCTCGCGTGCACACCACTCACGGAATCCAGACTGCTTTGAATAGAGGGCACCAAACGGTAATTGAGTTCCTGCTCTCAATAGTAAACTCTCTAGAAACTCTATGAAGACGATGTTGTGTGTTGGGATCCGTATCTATTTCTATGAAGGAGAACTAACGTTGTTTAAAACGCAATAGGAAACCATTTTGATACACTCGGACGTTCCTATTTTACCTCCCCAACCTAATATTACGTTGGCAACAATCACCACGGTGAGGAACATCTCATCCACATATAACATTTGAAAGTGTTTGGATGTACCTGAAAGAGAATACAAGAAAGCGTTCCAAACGTATGAATTTGTTTCTATCGTCTACTTTCGATAAAGATATGTCGTTAGTTGTGTGAAACATCGGTTCTTATCGGTAGTGTAGCCATGTTGAATGTAGCTATTCTGGCAGGTATGGCCGCTCGATCTATTCTTACCTACCGGCGCAGGCTCTTTCTGGTGTAAACCGTGTCAGGCAGGCTCCACACGTGGGTTGCCCATACAGTGCGGAGTGTTCATTTCCAGATCCAGGGGATCACACTGCAGCGCTTGCTGTTGGCCCTTCCGTAAGGAGTCGCCTGAAGCAAATGAAGCGGAAGTTACACGGGCCAGTGGCACGCTCGACGCGGCCGACGTTTACCGAGTGTGTGGGTCTCGGCAACTGTTTTTTATGGGCCTTCATCACATTCATGGTTGCATCGCAATTTCTGGGCGTCGTGTGGGACTCGACCGTGAGCACCCAAGACATTTTCCAAGGCCAGACGCCTGACCATCCCATGGCGTTTGTGCCGGGCCTGAACGATGAGCCCTTCGCCGATCGTGCGATCGTCTGCATCGCCAAAGGCCGCAAGTACGCGCCCATGCTACTCAACCAAGCGCTTGTGGACCCCAGGCTATCAGTCATTGAAGACACAACCGGAATCTCTATTAACGGATACCGTGTCTGCGATCGGAATGCATCTACGCTCAGCGCCGACGCCTACGACGCCTACTCGAGCACCTGCCAGTTCATTGACACGACGCTCGAGGCCATCCAAGACAGTTGTGACGCCATGGGCTACAACGTCACGCGCGACGCGCTGCGTATCGTCCACGGCGTGGACAGCAACACGACCATGCAGATCCCGAGAGCGCTACCCATTCTCGTCATCCCCTTCTGGGACAATGCAGTGCACCAGTACTACGCGATTCCCGGGTGGGACGGTATGGCCTGTGTTTTCAGATTGAACGGCGCGTACCAGGATCCGAACGAGAAGTTCGCGGCTCTCCACGGCGTGCCGCGCGCGAACCGAGCGGCCAAAGTCTCCGAATGGGTCGGTTCGCCTCGTGGCGAGTGGCGCAATGGGTGGTTCGAAGACGCCGCTGGCCAGCGCTGGAATTCGCACATGCTGACGTCGTCGAACGTGAGCAGGTATGGCATCCAGCGGCGCATGTTCGACACGCAAAGGAACATTGAACTCGTGTGTGACTCCTCTGACCCACAAGTCGCCTGCAAGCCCGGCATGCTCTTCGACCGCTGGGACCAGCACTTCACGAGCGTCGCGTCGTTTGTGAAACAAGAATCGCTCTTCCTGTCCAACGGCACGCGATTCGGCAAATTCCTGTTTGATGCTCACGTCTCGGTCACCACCGAGAACAAGTACTCGCTCGACACGTTCATCTCCAACCTCTCCGTCTTCACGATACTCTTTCGCTGGCTCGTGTCCATGGCCGTGGCTACGCGCAGCGCGTACCTCGGGCTCGCGCCGTGGCACACACCGGGCGTCGGCTGCCTCTCCAGCTCACGCACGCTCTCCATGTACCCGCTCTTCCTGCTGCCGCGACTCAAGGTCGCGCTGGCAGCACTGTGGACGGCCGGGTGCGAGTTCCGAGGTCAGCAGGTCGCGCTCGCCAACGCCTGGTTTGCCGTCTACCCGGGCATCATCGAGTGCATGTTCTTCTTCTACAGCCTGCTCAACCTCGTCGCCAAGATCAGCTACCGGCGCATGAGTGACGCGCTCTTCGGCCCGACCGTGCTCTTCTTCTGCGGCTTGCAGTACTTTCGCCTCGTGATGGCGCGCCACGGGTGGTTCGGCATCAACGAGTTCATTCCCACTGCTATCCACTCGGGCGAGATCCACGCGCTCACGGTCTTCGACATGTTCTCCAGCGATGCCGCGCTCCGCATCAACGGCAACGTGGCGGGCTTGTTCTACCTCAAGGTCGGCGTGCTGGCGCTCAACGTCGTGCCGCTGCTGATGGCCGAGAAGATGACCCAGTCGAGCCGCTTCTATCGGTCCTGTCCGCCGTGCGAGATCGAAAAGGCCATCGCGCTGCGCGCGTCCAACGTCGGCGGCCTCGGGCGGTCGAACGTCTACGGCTTTGACGATACAGGCACGTCCATGCCAGCCATGGAGAAGGCGGAGACACCACGCGAGCAACTGCCACCTGCATCAACGGCGACGCTCGTCCAGAGCTTCCACCACCCAGCTCAGGTATGGCCATTCCACGACGACGACAGCGACAACAATAGCAAGGCCTCGCTCGTCCTCCGACGCGCGACTCAGCCCGGAGCCGACCTTGGTGCCAAGCCCTCCGCGCGACGTCCTGCGCTCGCCGCGTACGAACTCAACCGGCTCGGGTACCTCGTCTTCGGCGGCCGCTTCCTCCTCACCTTCGACGACTGGTACATTATCACGTCGTTCGCGCCGCTGCGCGCGATCGAGAAGCTCTGGAACCACCGCATCACCGTGTTTGACGTCACGCAAAAGAGCGACGGCTTCCACGTGAGCCGCACGTCACGGCTGTGTCGCTGCGACGACGCGGAGCTGCGTGTCGTGCCGTGGTACGACGTGACCGTGTACAGCTTCCGCTGATCGGACGAAACGACACTGGGGATTGGTGTGGATGCCTATGTCCTCCTACGCTTGTCAAAGACGAACCAACCCTCCAACGATACGGTCAACGGCAACTCCACAGAGGCAGCAACGTGCTGCAGCGTCGCCTCGTGCAGGCCATGACTCATCACCAGTAGATTCCGTGCACTCGAATTGCATCAGCTTCGCCCACGCCGTCGCCATTTCTTATTACGGTTGCCAGCCTCTGCCTTATCAGAACCCTTCCTCATGTAACAGCAGCACACCAGAGACTCAGGTAACGAACTCAGAGGCCGCTTGGGCGTGTCGCTTTACAGCGAGTACACCGCTCTTGTCGCAACAGACCGGTCGAGAAGCAACCAAAGACTTTGCTTCCTTCGGTGGGCTTTTCGCCGGCCATAGGACTCTCTACGAGCAGTTCAATAGACCTCATTTCAGCAGCAGCAGCGTCCATTAGTGCACTTGGCCACACACCGTCCCGAAAGACAGCGTCTTGATTCCAGTCTTAGGATTGTGCATACTCGCAGAGTGTCGTGCGTCGCCGGAGGAACACACCGCGACGTCGTACCACGGGACAGCATGCAGCTCCGGGTCGTTAAGCCGGTACAACCGGGGCTTCTCGCTCACCACGCAAGCGCCACCGCTGGTGTCATCCAACGATAATCCATCAGCGGAATGCGCACAGTGTCACATCCAGAACGGACACCGACCGCAAGCCCGCATCGTCCAGACGGCACAGTCTCGCGTACCGATCCGCGTAGTACCCGTCGTCGCCCAGCGTCACATCAATCACGCTGATACGATGGTTCCACAGCTTCTCCACCACGCGTAGCGGCGCCAACGACGTCAAAATGTACCAGTCGTCGTACGAGATGAGGTACTTGCCGCCGAAGACGAGATACCCGAGCCGGTTGAGCTCGTACCCGATAAGTACGTGGCGATGTGGCTCCAATTTGATGGGTACCAATGCCCTCACAGGGCCACTGGTGGCATCGTCATTGCATGTTGCGTCCTTCATCACTTGAGCACTCGCGTGATCTTCAACTGGCTGCACTGCGCAGCAAACATCGTTTGACCGATCAATCTTGATCGGCTGTACGATTAGCCGCGAGCGAAAGAACGCTTCACGCGCGCTGGATGGCAAGATCGATGGCTTTGAGCCAACCTCCATTTGGCCACGACCACTTCGGTCGACCTCACCGACCATTTCGTACACCGCAGACAAGCCGAGACCGCCGACATTCGACGCCCGTAATGCCAATGTTTTCTCAATGTGGCAAGTCGCGTACGCTCGAAACTTCCTCCCCGAACGTGTCATGTTTTCCGACAGCAGCAACGGAACGAGGTTCAACACGAGCACGAGCAGCTTCGCGTACACAATACGTCTCACGTTGCCGCTCATTCGTACTGCCACGTCCGGTGTGAACAAATCCGTCAGCTTAAGCGCTTCAAACTCACCCGAAGGGATCACCGTAGGGATACGGCCATCATACCCCAGCCACCCAGTGTCCACGAGCGGCTTCCGAAAGCGGTGGAGAAGCGCAAACGCGACCACCGTCGGACCAAACAGCGCGTCGCTCATTCGCCGGTGCGTCACCTTCGCGACACCGTTGAGCATGCTGAAATACAACAACATTAGCTCGCCAATCGCCGGATACACCGCGAACCACGCTTCACCCAACGCACGCTGCTGACCTTCCAGCTCACATCCGACGGTCCAGAATGCCGCCATCGTCATCTTCAGTCGCGGCAGAAGCATGATTGGGAGCACATTGAACGTACGCGAGCTGGAAAGGCAGCCGATGCCGGTCGTGCACCACGGCGCCACGCCACGTCGGTAGCTGGTGATCATCGCCGTCATGGACACGAACCAGCGGAAGAGCAGCACGAAGATCGAGACGTTAGAGATGAACGTCTCCAGCGAGTACTTGTTCTCGACGATTCGCTTGATGACACCTTCATATATGAACAATCCGTAGTGCGCCCCGGTCGAGATGTAGAGCGAGTTGTACCACTGAGTTTTGTCCACGCTCGCGCTCTGCGGCCCCCAGTTGTTGATTTGTGGGTAATCCTTGCACCCTACGGGCGCTGTGTCCGACGTGCAGTCGAATTCCACGTCGCGGACGGTGTCGAACTGCCGAGCTTTAATACCGTACTTGTTGCCGACGTCGGTCGACATCATATCCGAGAACCAAACCTGACCTGACGGGTCTTCGTACCACCCGTTGCGCCACACACCACCGGGCTTGCCGAGCCAATCCACAGTCTTTGACTCGCGTACCGACCGAGGAGCAGCACGCATCACGCCTGCTGGCTCGTCAAGCAACATGTACTTCCCGTCCAGCCGGAACAGACACGCCGAGCCGTCCCATCCAGGAATAGCGTAATGGACGTAAATGGCGTTGTCCCAGTACGGCATGATCAGTATTGGCAGCGCTCGCGGAATCACCTTCGTCGTTTTGCTCGTGATATCGTCGACAATGCGCAACGCATCCAACGTGACGTTGTAGCCCAGCTTCCCGCAGTTACCCTGGATAGCCTCCAACGTGGAGTCGATGCGCTCGCACACGGCAATGAAATGGTCGTACGCGTCCGAGTCGAGCCCAATCTCTTCACGCTTGCACACCCGAAACCCGTTGATGGACGTGCCGGTGGTGTCGACGACAGTAGAGAGCTTCGGGTCACTGAGCGCTTGGCTGAGTTGCATCGGCACGTACGACCGTCCTTGCGCCATGCAGACGATGTTCCGGTCGCTGTACGGCTCGTCGTTGGTGCCGGGGATGTCACCCAAGGCGTTAAATGGACTACGCCCGTACACGTTGTACTGAATGTTCGCCGTCGAGCTCCAGACGATGCCTAGAATTTGGACGGACACCAAGAGCGTCATGAAGCCCCACACCAACCAATTTAATACCGTGGTACTCAGTGTCGACCATGCGATTCCTCTCTTCGGGGCTTGTGAGCTGATCCTTTGTATCGCGCCGCCCATCTTTTTGGATCTTGACCGCGAGAACCGAAGTGGTTGAGTCGATGCGTCGAAGAATAGCTGTGGCTCCAACGCAAGTCGGCTCCTGTCGAACAGACTGAAAGCCACGGGCACCTTTCCGCAAGAATAGCTTGGTCTCGAGGCTCAAGAGGAGCTCGCGCCCCGACCTTCACGTCCAATAATTGGCGGTTCTTCATTTGCGCACGATAAATGCACAACATATTTTTAAACGGAGGGCTGCATGAGTTCTGGCTCGCGAACACCATCAGTCCTTGGCTTGGGCTCGCTTTCCTCAGAAAAAATCAACGATGTTGCCTGTAAGCGGGTGGTGCTCTTGATAGATCCACTGAAAAATCCTCACTCGATTGAAGGTGCGGACCGTCACTCGAGATTCTCAATTTCCCAGCACTCAGAAGCATGTGCATGAGTCACCTTTGAAAAGGTCCTGCGAGCACGCGGGTCTTCAGAGCGCATGAAAGAATGCCACTTGGACTCGCTCGCGAGAACAACTTGAGCTGCCGGATCAGTTCCTATCGTAGTGTCCAGCACAACGATATCATTGCCGTGATGAGGACCAACGCGGATCGGCGAGCTGGCACGGGGACGAATCTCATGTAACTGCCATTTGCCGTGGCCTGTCTTGACCCACTCCGTGGGGATCGGGGCAAGATGGACTTCAAGCAGTGATCGAAGCGCTTTTGCTCTCTCCCCCAACTCGCGGGGCTTGCTTCTGTGGTTCACAACAAATCGCCCCGCCGTGGCAATTGTGGCTTCGGGACCTGCGTCTGGACGACTACCCGACGTGTGCGTGTGCTTCTTTTTCACGCTTGGTTGTACCGGCACCGCGAACGGGCTGAGTGCAGAAGCCTGGGGTGGGGACGGAGAGTCAATTGTCTGAGCAACGGGTGGCTGTGCCGCTTCTACTGCGAGTCGCATCATCTTCTTGCGGTGCCGTTTGATTGCTTTGAGTTCTGATTTTTCCTTCTGTTTGAGAATGTCACGAAGCTGCAGTCGTCGCTCGAAGACTTCCCCAGCAAACATGAACTCTCAGCGTGCAGTCTCCTCGTCAGAGAACAGTATGTAACAATTCACGCACCAAGTTGCCGCTGGAGGAGCACCACGATCTTCGCGTGCGCTTTTGTTGATTGTGCCATCGCGATTTCCAGTGCGGAATTCATCGTGAAGCAATCGGTCAGGACGGAAACTTTGTGCTGGAGCAGAAGACGAACGAGCGCGACGTTGCCGTGTGTTGAAGCCCAACGCAGAGCTGAATACTGGGATCGATCGGTCAAGTCCAAACGCGCCCCCCGCTTGATCAAAAACTTGATGGCTCCCATCTTCTGCTTCCGACACGCAGCCATAATAGCTGTCTCGCGAATCTGGCGCAATGGAGAGGTGTCAAAAATCTTCCGTCACGCGTTTTTTGCGCAGACCAAGATACCTTCGACAGCGCATTTATGTCTGCGTGGTAGTTGAGGAGAAGCCGCAGAAGAACAACACTTCCACGCTATCAAGCAATCACCACAAGTCAGATCCTGAGAACACAACGAGTACATGCGAGAGTACAGACCTTCGCGGCGTATACGATCGGGGGCACGCCCTAGTCAATATGATAAGTGCGCGTGTCGCTAACTCGGTTTGGTCGAATGGAAGCAAGCCGGATTCTTCACATACCAGGTTGTCGCGCGCGTTGACATCATAACAAGTTGAATCGAGGAGACTCCTAAAAGGGATTCGAACATAATGTTGTGTGCTGGTCCCTTCGCCCAAGCTACTCACCACATCGTCCAAATCTCCGAGATCGAGATGGTTGTCACATGCTCGTATTTCTGCATCTCCATCGCCAGGAGGTTTACCTCCGCATCGAAACTCCCATCCAGAGACTCGCGCCCACTATCGGCTCCCATGTTTCGATTATCGCATCTGCTTGCATTAAAACCTCTCGTTCACCATGCAAAGCTGCAGCGCCAACGTAACTAAAAATAAAGCCTGCGGGGAATCAGCATCTACACAGCGGAAAAGTAAGCCACCACTCGCCCAAGGCTTGGGTAAACGTCAATACTCACCAGTACTACACCAGTTCGTGGATACTTGTTGCGCCACGCACCATGCAGCAAATTTACTTCTCGGTCGTGCTGGAGTCAGTCTTCACTTCATCCTTGGCTTCCTCCTTCACTGGAACGACTTCGCCCTGCTCCGTCGACTCCTTCGGTGTGCTCGCCGCAGGCAGCCCAAGAATGCCCTTGACTACAGCACCTACACCGTTCCCCGCTAAGTGCATATGCACAACGTTCGTCTTCATCGCCATTCGCAGTGTTCGCCAACAGAACATCTTGTCCTTGTCAGGCCAGTACGCTTCTTCAATTCCGTTTTCTGGATCCCACGCCTCCGCGAATCGCTCCGTGTACGTCGCCATCGGAACTGCCGTTGCACGGTCTTTACCGCGAATTCGCTCGAGAATAGCGGAGGGTTTCGAACTCTCAGTGAGAATCTGCTCCATCAGCGACGAGTCGCTCTCTTGCTGACGACCACGCTTCGCTAACGGAGGACGCACAGACAACGAACTCATGTCCCCGAGTCGTCGCTTTTTCGGTTGAGCATCTTCGGCGACAGCTTCAGTAGCCGGTGGGTGACGCTCATACGAGGGACACCTCTCTTGCTTCCACTTGACCCAGTTTCGCTCGCGTTCGAGCACCAAGTCGAGCATCTCCGTGAACCGCTTGCCCGATGGTGGCGTCTCGCGAATCAGCTTAATGACGCGATCCGACAATTCTTGCAGCTTCGACTTCGGCGTCTTGCATCCCTCGGGTTGCTTGGCCTTCACGAGGTGGTTGAGCAGGATGAGAAATTGCGTCAGCATGCACTCGCGCAAGATCGGATCGCGCAGCTGCAGGCGGAAGAGCCTACTGTTGGTGAGATACTTGGGCTGAAAGAAGTGTTCTTGCGCACCCTGCGTCGGAGTCGATGGCGTCTCCTCATCCGTGTCGTCGCTGGTGCTGATACCACTGCCAGTCACACCAAGCAAGTCACGCGTTCGCTCAAGGTCGTCCGGCGAGAATGCGTTGCCTTCAAATGCTGAAAGGACCGTGTTCAGCTCCTCCAACTGTAGCACAGCATCACACACGTCAGCAATCGAGCGGAGTCGACATCAGCTGATGTACAAAGAGAATCGTACAAATTTCTCCCAGTCCTCCACACTCTTCGTGGCCAACTGGTGGTCGCGGCAGAACCGCTGGAGATCCCAAAACGTGCGGTACAAGTTGTAGTCAATGGGTACTCCGTCCGAACCAGAGTCCTTCTCAAGCTGCCCCACGATTCATTGCGTCAGTCCTCTGCCAACCAAGATCCACTCGTCACCGTCACACCCTCATCATCGTACCTGCACCGCCGCAGGCGTGACCACCGACTCGGCAGTATCCGCCGCCTCGAACGCGTCTTCCTCTTCAAACACCGTTGTATTGGATACATTAGGCTGCATCACAACAAAGCATTAGGCTCGTGATTTCAGCGAGTTCCCACTGGCGTTTGGTTGCTGTTTTCACCTTTCCCGTCAAGTTGACGGCCGAGCGCTCCGAGAGAGCGAACGTGAACGACAAAAACACCAAGATGCGGCCGCAGAACACGCTGTTGTGGGTCTTGGACACGCGGCGCAGCAGCGCGTTGCACATGCGGAGCAGGCACAGCGCCGCCTTGGTCGGGCGGCCCGACTCGGGGATGAAGTCGCGCGTCGAGAGCTTCTCCTTGCGTTGCTCCAGCAGATCCCACAGCTTCTCGCACGTCGTGATGGTCTGCGCCTCCATCAGATCCTCCAGCAGCTTGTACGCTGCAGTCGCGAGCAGGTACTTCTGGACGATGCCGTCGATGCAGAGGTCGAGCAGTTCCGGCACACCGACGCTGCTGGGCGTCGCGCCCGGCTCTTGCAGCAGCCGCCACGACAGTTTCTCCACGAACTTCTGCACAGCAATCTCCAAAATGCTCTGCGTCATGTCCACGCTCTTGGTGCCGAGCTGGGTCTTCTCGATCTCGGCGAAGGTCGACTCGTACAGCTTCCTGAGCGATTCGATGGCATCGCTCGCGCGGTAGAAACCGCTAATCGCCGCCTGAAAGTGGTATAATGAGAAAGCTCAGCATCGTTTCTATCGGTTCATACCTTTTTGACGCATGCATGCTCCTGTGAGAGGCAGCATATGCTGATAATGGACGCACCTCCGCGTTGCTCGTCAACTGGGACGCCATGGTTTCCGACCGTGTGAGAGGAAAGCAAAGCGGACGGAAACATCAGCGAAGGAGAAAATCGTACTTAGTGGTATATGATGTGGACCACGTCAGTCAGTGTGTGTTTTGTGTGGTACATCCAGAAGCGTTGCCACTCGCATGGCGATTGGTGATGGCGATGGCGACGGCGGACGATTCGCTGCGCTTCACGACGCTCGCGGCGCTGCGCGAGGCCTACGAGCAGCACGCGCAGCAGCCGAAGGACGACGCCAGCGATCCATCGCTCGGTCTGCGCGTATGCGTGCATGGCCAGTTTCTGCGAAAGCGCAAACTCTCGTGAGTTCCATGTCGGTTGACTG
Organism: Pythium pyrilobum; assembly: GCA_023335905.1. Taxonomy (NCBI): domain Eukaryota; phylum Oomycota; class Peronosporomycetes; order Pythiales; family Pythiaceae; genus Pythium; species Pythium pyrilobum. Next base: position 10,492 of record JAADVV010000190.1, on the reverse strand, counting down.
AGCAGCTCCACTACTGGTTTGCTCACTCTCCATTACCGCTCGATTGGCTTGCTTTTTCGAACAGGAAAGGACTCGTCTTTGGGGACATTGCACTCGCAGACCATGGTACTTCGTCGTGGTCATCGATGGCTATGGCTCTGGATCTTAAAGACTCACGGAAATGTGCTGCTGCGCTGCATGCAGAGCTGCTGGAGGTGATCATCCGCGCGCGCGGCGGCATCCTCACGGTCGAGCAGGTGCGGCAGTTCAACTGGGACGTGCATCTCGGCGACACGGTCACGCTCAGCGGCTATCTCACCGCCAAGGGAGAGGGGCATCTAATCTTCCACTTGGCCGAGTTCACCGTGGACGAGCTGTGGAGCGAGTCCCATCCGGAGGAGTACTTTGACCACACCGCGTTCGGCAACATCACAACTCACGAGGCGGGTCTGTACACGAACCCTCAGGCGTCCAATTTTATCGATGCCATTGGCGTGGACATCAAGGCCTCCCCCAGTATCCCCACGGGCGTCCCGCGCGGCTCGACGACACTGGAGCCCAACTCGCAGGCTGAGGCGACGCAAAAGTACACCAACATTGTGCAGATCGACGGCTTCAACGCCTGCAAGTTCTACTTCTCCGGTGGCGCCAACGGCATCCACTGCCTGCGCGGCGAGCAGTGCCACTTTTGGCACGGCGACCGGGCGGACTATGATGCAAACCGGAAGCTCTGGCTCGACAAACGCAAGGAGCAGCGGCGCGCGGTCAGCCGCATCGACGGCGACCACCACGACCCGAACGACAAAAACCTCAAGGACCAGCGCGCACGCATCTTCTGCGACTGGCTCGTGGAGAGCATGGGCGATGACAAGCTGAAGCAGGGCACGGGCGTCGTCGACGTCGCCGGTGGCAAGGGCGAGATCGCCATCCAGCTCTGGAACCTCCGCGGCATCCCCACGACGCTCATCGATCCGGTACGGGTTTCAACTCCTATGGTGGTCCTCACGTTAAGCACTCGCCGACTCACCTCCTGGCAACGTCCTCTCGTTTGTAGCGTCCCATGAAGCTGTCGAAGCGGAATCGCAAGATTGTCAATGCGTTCACGGAGGGCCGCGGCCCGTGTCCGCAGCTCGTCTGCTACCTCAACGAGGAGAAGTGGGCCGAGCACGCCGAGCTCTTCGCGGATTGTTCGCTGCTCGTGGGCATGCACCCGGACGACGCGACCGAGATCATCGTAGACATTGCGCTGAGACATCGCAAGCCGTTTGCGATCGTGCCGTGCTGCGTCATGAGCCGCGTGTTCCCCGGACGCCGCTGCCACGACGGCGCCGAAGTCGACGGCTACGACGTGTTTGTGCGTTACCTGATGGAGAAGGATCCGCGCATCCAGCGCAAATTCCTCTCGTTTGAAGGCAAGAACCAGGTGCTGTATCTGTTCGATTATGAGCAATAGAGATTGCATTGCATCATGCATTCGCAGTTCGGCGCAGCCGTTAACCGGCGTGGCGAGCAATAGCTAGCGCCTCACCACTCGGTTGAACGCGAGGGCATTGCACGCGCTGCCATAAGATCAAATCATCACGAAGTCCTACTTGAAAACTATAGGGTTTTTACCGCAATCTCCCGACACTCACGTCGCCTCTTGCTGCGCAAGAATATCCTTTCGCGCCTCTTTCGACAGCGGGAGAATGCGCAGCACGCTGTCGATCGGTCGGTCGCAAACCATACAGCCGTGGCCCGCGGCCTGCTGGCGCTTCGCGCAGCGGAAGCAGCAGTAGAAGTGGAGATAATGGCCGTGGACGATCGCGCCGTCGCGCTGGTTCTGCCGGCAAACCAGACACAGCAGGTCTTCCGCGTCGATCTCGTCCACCCGCTTTATCGCCGTCGCCATGTCTTTGGTCTCACTTGCTTTGCCATTTGTCTCATGCTTCACACGATCGGGCGCATGCGGACTCGAGCTGCGAGAACTCGCGGTTCCGTTGATGGCAGAGAAGATGGTGCTTTGACGCATTCGCTTCCGCGAGTTGGTCTTCGCCGGAGCATCCTGTGTTACTTCCTCCTCCTCCTCTTGTTCCGCGTCTGCGAGTGGTGGGTTGTTACCTCGTCGTCGTGGTGCTGGCTGCTTGTCTTCGGATCCCTTTTCCTCTTCCTCCTCCTCGTCTTCCTCCTCCTCTTCCTCCTCCTCGTCCACAGCTTGTTCGTCATCATCGCTCTCGCTCACGAGCGAGTCCATCGTGCCACGGCGCGGTGCACCGTCTTCCAAGCCCTTCAGACCTGGCGACGGTAGAAATTCGCTGTGGACTCGCTGTGCCGTCACTTTTTTCCACACATTGGGCATGAACGTCACTGACTTCGTCGCCTCCGTCGAAAATTTGTCGACCAAATCGAGCAGGCGCTTGTACCGACCGTACTCGGACTTGTAGAAGGCAGCACGCACGCTATCGTCAATGCGCCCGTGGCCGTCACCGTTTTCACGGCGCTTAGCGTCCACGAGCGCGACCCAGAAGTGTTTGGCATGGAGCAGCTGCCAAAAGCCCAGCGTGCGCTGCAGGTGGCAACGGAAACCACTCATGTGAGTCTACCACGCCTACGTAGAGCTTAAAAAGACTTAAGGACGTACCGCGTGGCACACCGTGCCGAGCTCAAAGCTTGCCTGCATCGGCTCCAATTCGCGCACCGCGGCTCGCAGCTTTTTCATCCAGTTGGGCTTGTACAGCTCCGTCGCGTCACAAGCAAATCCGCCGAACTGCACGAGCTGCGTCGCGAAGTGGTTCGCACGACGGCACGCCTGACAGTCGATCGTTGCGGTACATCGAAGCGAGTGGAATCGGGTCGCGCAGCGTAGGTGTTCCATAATGTCATCATTCCACACGACGCTGCTGCGGAACGTGTCGCGTCGCGAACAAATAGCGCGTTCGATCTAGATCGCGGGGCACACCAACCGAATTAGCATGCGAACCATAAGACCAACAAGCCTCGCTTCACACGGAGACGTACGTGGTGGGAGGCCTGCTGGAACAGTGCGTACTCTGGGTTGCGCTTGACGAACCGCATCTTATTGTCGAGGTCGTCGTCGAGGATCGACTCCTCGAGGTACCTCAAATAGATGCCAAACCACTCGCTCGGCTCTCGCGATTGCATCACAGCGAGCATCTCATCGCCGTCGCCGTCGTCGACCTCGTCAGCGCTCGAGAGATGCTCGTCCATCACGCCCTCTTCGTCGTCGTCCATGTACTCGACCTCGTCATCGTTTACGATAAACTCGTCCAGATCCTCGTCACCATCGGCGAAGCGTCGCGACGGTGGAGACCGGGTGCGGCTGCTTGTCGAAGTGCGTCGACGCTTCCGCTCTGCCGCCGCTCGTCTCTCGAGCTTCTCTCCGTCCTCCTCCTCTTCCTCGTCTTCGTCCACGATAAACTCATCCTCGTCGTCATCTTCGGCACTCGTTCGACGAGGCTTCTCCGTGTGGTAGAGACAGTTGTCCAGCGAGAGAAACTCGAGCTTGCGGACGCTGGGACCCGTCTCGGCCTTCTTCTGCCGCTTTCGCTCAATCCGCGAGCTGCGTCGGCCCGTGGACGACGACTCGCACGCGCGGTCCGCCACGGGCGTCTGCGCGGTCGCCGACAGAGGCCCATTTCTCGCCACCGGCAGCCGATGCACGGGCTCCACCTGCAGCTTGTTCACCACGCTTCGTCCAGCTGCTGGCGCTGCTGCCAAAGGCATGGCGTGCGGTCCTTCGGCGCCACTCATCTCGATCTCCTCATCGCTGTCCAGGATCGCGAGCCGCTTGGTCTTGCGCCGCTTGCTTTCGGTGCTCGACGGCGTCGACACCTGGATGATCTCCACTTCATCATCGTCGTCCTGCTTTTCTTCGTCTTCCTCCTCCTTCTTCTCCTTCGTCTCTTGCCGCTTGGATTCTGTGAGCGATCTCCTCGCGTGGGGTCCTCCCGCGGTCCTCTCCTCCGCTTCGCCCTCGTCCTCCTCGTCCATGATCGCCGACCGGCGGCGCCGCTTGCGCGACTGCGGCGTCACCACCAGCACCGCATCTTCCTCGTCTTCCTCCTCCACTGTTTCCTCCTCCCGCTTCTTCTCCTCGTCGGAGGACGTGTCGCCGTCAATCACCACTTCTTCGTACGGCATCTTGCTTGGCGTTTCCCATTGTTTTGGCGGGAAGAACCTTGTCCCGCATGTTCTCGTCATGTCCCTCGTTTAGTTTTACTGGTACAAACCACAATAGTGGTTTATGAAGGAAAGTGTGGTTTATAGCAAGATGGCTACACTTGAGCAGCGTCAACGGATGGATCCTCAGGACGAAGAGGACGCGAGCGAGGACGACGCGCTCTCGTTTCACGCCGTGGCAGCCGGAAGCCGTTACCCACTAACGCAACTGACACCAACTCTGGTCGGCAGGACGGTGCTGGTCCTTCTCGATGGCTGCCGACCCCCCGCCCTCCCCCGTCGAGGCGAAGGGAGGCCAGGTCAAGTCGCCCCCCCCCTCCCTTTCATCGGGAGTTGCCAAAGTACCAAGAAGCTGACAAGCAAGACCACTGCAATCGGGAGTGAGCCTAATCCATCACCATGAAGGCTGCGACACTGAGAGGTGCATCGCTGTTAGCATTGTTGCTGCTAGCCGCCGTCGACCACGCGTCCGCTGCGACTGTCACGGCCGCGAACGTGGACTGCGTGGTCAGCGCGTGGAGCGCGTACTCCGACTGTGACGAGACCACCATGAAGCAGACGCGGACGCGCACCATCACGATCACGCAGAAGGGGAAGGGAAAGGCCTGCCCCGTGCTCTCCGAGTCCATCAAGTGCAAGCCCATCAGCTGCGTCGTCAGTTCGTGGAGCGGCTACGGCGACTGCGATGCCAAGGGCATGAAGACACGCACGCGCACAGTGACGACCGCAGCCAAGTACGGCGGTACGGCATGCCCGACGCTATCGGAGAGCGTCAAGTGTAAGCCTGTGGTCTGTGTGGTATCCAAGTGGAGCGCGTGGAGCGAGTGCGACGTGGACACGGGGCGCAAGACGTCAACACGCACGGTGCTGGTCAAGTCCGCCGACGGCGGCAAGGCCTGTCCAGATCTCGAGCAAGAAGGGTACTGCGCCAAGATCAACTGCGTCGTCGGTGACTGGACGGACTGGACCGAGTGCGACATCGACAGCGGCCGCAAGACGCGGTCTCGCGAGATCAAAACGGCGGCCAAGTACGCCGGCACCGCATGCCCCGAGCTCGAGGAGGAGGACTACTGCGAAAAGGTCAACTGCGAGATGACTGACTGGTCGGACTGGTCGGCGTGCGACTTTGTCGTGGGCAAGAAGACGCGCACGCGGTCGATCACGACGCCCAGCAAGTACAACGGCATGGCCTGCGGTGACGTCATCGAGACGCCGAGCTGCGACCCGATCGCATGTGTGGTCGGCGACTGGACTGACTGGACGAGCTGTGACCTGGACGACGGCTCCACGCGACGTGAGCGTCCGGTGCTGGTCGAGCCGCAGTTTGGCGCCGCGGACTGTCCCGAGACGGGAGAACTCCACTTCTGCAAGACCCAGAACTGTGAGCTCAACGCCTGGGGACCGTGGTCGGCCTGCGACGTCAAGACGGGCAAGAAGCAGCGCAGCCGCACGATCAAGACGCACGCACTGTTCGGCGGTGACGAGTGTGACGCAATGACGGAGACCGATGACTGCGATGCCGTGGACTGCGCTTTGAGCGACTGGGGCGACTGGTCGGGCTGCAACCCAGCCACGTTGACGAAGCAGCGCACGCGCCGCGTCGTGACCAACGCGATGTACGACGGCACGGCGTGCGAAGCGCTCACAGAGACAGTGAGCTGCAAGGTCGACTGCGTGCTCAGCGACTGGAGCGAGTGGTCGGGCTGTGACTACATGACGGAAAAGAAGAGACGCACGCGCAAGATCGGCGTGTTCCCAGGGGAGGACGGTGCCGCTTGTGGAGACGTGGAGGAGACAAGCGACTGCGACGCCGAGGACTGCGCCGTGACGGACTGGAGCGACTGGTCGGGCTGCAGCCTGAAGACCAACTCGCGGAACCACATCCGCGAGATCACGAGGCAGCCCGTTTACGGTGGACAGGCGTGTCCCGCGCTGTCGGAAACGGAGAGCTGCAACGCCTTCGAGGATGGGGATGCCGCCGCATGATCAGCGCGGCACCAGACAGAAAGAGGAATCGAGGAACCATAGTGAGCAATGATGTGATGGAATATAAACGTCGTGGAACCGTTTCAATGGTGCGTTGGTGGCAGCCGAGCAGCGGCGATTGAGCTCCTCACAGACCGAGGTGCCGCCCTGCGTGTGGGCACGCAACGAGCAATGCCGCTGTATTGACAATGAGTGAGAAACCAGAATCTATATGTGGGTGTCGCGGCGAGTTGCTTGCCACTCACAGCGCTGGAACCCAATCTCCATCGCGTCCTCGGATCATATTCGTGTCTCCTGCAGCCGCCCGCCCTGGCTCAGGTCAGTGTGAGTCAGGGGTCCTGTGCGTGAGTCAAGTTGACTCACAACCACAACTGTAGCCAACGCAGCAGAACCCGAGGGTGGTTCACCAGGGAACTCACTGGGACCAGCGAGGCCCGCGGAGGACAGATCAGCAGGACGAGACCTTCGCAGTTGCCACTAGCCACAGCAATGGCAGTGCGGGGCGACGCCGGGACGGGCATGCATCCCCACCGTCCCGGCACAATCGAAATCGCTGTTCGGCACGCACAACACAAGTAAGACACGCCAGTGAGAGCGTCTCATCTCACACATGAAGCCCTCCAAGCCTGCGCGCATCACGCTGCTCGTGCTCTGGCTCGCGGTGCTGCAGCAGGTCGACGCGCAGGCCGGTGCGAACGTGGACTGCGTCGTCGGCACCTGGAGCGACTACTCGGACTGCGACGAGTCCACCATGAAGCAGACGCGCGCGAGAGTCGTCACGATCGCGCGAAAGGGCAAAGGCAAGGCCTGCCCCGTGCTCTCCGAGTCCATCAAGTGTAAGCCTATCAGCTGCGTCGTCAGCGAGTGGACGGACTACGGTGCCTGCGACGCCAAGGGTATGAAGACGCGTACACGCACGGTGACCACAGTGGCCAAGTACGGCGGTACGGCGTGTCCGACGCTGACCGACAGCGTCAAGTGCAAGCCCGTGGACTGCGTCGTGTCCAAGTGGAGCACCTGGAGCGACTGCAACGTGGACACGGGCAAGAAGACGTCGACGCGCACGGTGCTGGTCAAGCCCGTGGACGGCGGCAAGGCCTGCCCGGACCTCGAGCAGGTCGACTACTGCGCCAAGATCGACTGCGTCGTGGGCAGCTGGAAGAGCTGGACGGACTGCGACCTCGCCACGGGCCGCAAGACGAGGTCGCGGGTCGTGACGATGGCGGCCAAGTACGCGGGCGCGGCGTGCCCCGCGCTCATGGAGGTTGACTATTGCGCCAAGGTGGACTGCGTCATGACCGACTGGTCCGACTGGGCCAAGTGCGACTACTCCGTCGGCAAGAAGACGCGCACGCGCGCGATCACGACGCCCAGCAAGTACGGCGGCTCGGCCTGCGGCTCCGTCCTGGAGACGCCCGCGTGTGACCCGATCGCGTGCGACGTCAGTAGCTGGTCCGACTGGACGTCGTGCGATCTCGCGACGGGCGCCACCAAGCGCAAGCGCAGCGTCGTCGTGCCGCCCCAGTTCGGCGGCGACGCGTGCCCCGAGCTCGAGCAGCAGACGTACTGCAAGAAGCAGGACTGCCAGCTCAACGCCTGGGGTCCCTGGTCGGCCTGCAACCTCAAGACGAGCAAGAAGCAGCGCACGCGCACGGTCAAAGTGCACGCGCTGTACGGCGGCAAGTCCTGTGACGCGCAGGTCGAGGCCGCCGGCTGCGACGCCGTGGACTGCACGCTCAGCGACTGGGGGGACTGGTCGGGCTGCGAGCCGACGATGCTCAAGAAGCAGCGCGTGCGCCGCGTGCTGCAGACCGCCATGTACGGCGGCGTGGCGTGCGGCGCGCTCACCGAGCAGGCGAGCTGCAAGGTGGACTGCCAGCTCAGCGACTGGAGCGAGTGGTCGGCCTGCGAGTACACCACGGGCAGCAAGACGCGCACGCGTGCCGTCACGGTGTACCCGAACGGCGGCGCGGCGTGCGGCAGCCTCATGGACGTGGCCGGCTGCGACCCGGAGGACTGCGAGGTCACGGACTGGAGCGAGTGGTCGGGCTGCAGCATGGCCACCGACACGCGCAGCCGCGTGCGCGAGATCGCCGCGCAGTCTCTCTACGGCGGCGCCGACTGCCCGGCGCTGGCCGAGGACGAGTCGTGCGACCCGATCGCCGACGCCGAGACGGCGGTCCAGACGCCCGGCACGAGCTAACAGATCGATACATCCTCAGCTCCCTTTTTTAAAACAAAACACCCTACTCAAGCAACGAGGCCATCTATATTATTTCCATGTTGGTGTGTGTCTGCACTGGGTGTATTGCCTAGGTCTCGACGAGCGTGTTGGCGGCCGTGGCCCACTGGAGCGGGTAGCCGGCCTCCTCGAGCCGGCGCTTGAGCTCGAGCCCGTGCTCGTACGACTGTGTCTCGACCACGCACTTGACCGCGACCTGCGACACGCTCGTGTGCATCCACGCGCGCTCGTGGTAAATGTCCTTGACGCTCACGCCGCACTCCCAGAGCATGTTGGCGAGCTGCGCGACGCCGCCCGGGCGGTCGCTCACGGTCGCGACGAAGCGCACGAGGCGGCCGTCGGCCGCGAGGCCGCGCTCGATCACGCGGCCCAGCACGGGGATGTCGATGTTGCCGCCGCAGAGCGGCAGCACCACGCGCTTGCCCTGCAGCTCGGGCAGCTTGTCGTCGATGAGCGCCGCGAGCGACGTCGCGCCGCCGCCCTCGACGACCACCTTCTCCTGTTCCACGAGGCGCAGCACGGACAGCGCGATCGCGCGCTCCGAGACCGTGACGACCTTGTCCACGCGCGACCGGGCAATCGCGAACGCGTTCGCGCCGACGCACGGCACAGCGAGACCGTCCGCGAGCGTCGGGGCCGTCGCGACGTTCACCGGGTGGCCCGCCTCGAGCGCCGCCGTGAAGCTCGGGCACAGCTCCGGCTCCACGCCCTAGTGATCGCATACAGACATGGACGACTCATCATTGTCAGCACGGCCAGGCCGCTGGAAACCAATCGCGCACGACACGTACAATGACTTGGACGTTGGGCGCGAGCGTCTTGACCGCGAGCGCGATGCCGGCGATGAGCCCGGCGCCGCCCACGGGCACGACGATCGCGTCGACGTTGGGCACCTGGTTAAGGATCTCGATGCCCATCGTGCCGGCGCCGGCGATGATGTCCGGGTGGTCAAAGCCGTTCACGTACACGAGCCCCTGGGGCCATGACCGCATCAGCGTTAGTCAGTCCCACGCACTCGTCCATGTAGTACCGAGAGGCACGGCGACGCACCTCGTCGCGCGCAAACTCGTCGGCCTTCTCGCGCGCCTCGAGGATGTGCGCGCCGTGGAGGATGACGCGCGCGCCGAGGTCCTGGCACGACGTGATCTTGGTGAGCGGCGCGATGTGCGGCATGACGCACGTCACGGGGATGCCCAGCATCTTGCCGTGGTACGCCAGCGCGAGCGCGTGGTTACCCGCCGAGGCCGCGATCACGCCGTGCGCGCGCTGCTCGGGCGAGAGCCGCAGCAGTGCGTTGCGCGCGCCACGCTCCTTGAAGCTGCCCGTCATCTGCCGGTAGTCCTTCTTCAGGTACAGCTCGTAGCCCATGCGGCGCGAGAGCAGCGGCGAGTACTTGCACGACGTCTGCTGGATGCCTGCACACAAAACGCCACCACCACAAACCACCACGGTCAGTCTCTCTCCTTAGATGCATAGCCCCTTCCCAACGCGCGGCTCACCGTCGCGGATGCGGTACGTCGCGGTGCTCACATCCTCGAACGTGACGGCTTCTACACATACAGTACACACACCGTCAGCACCACCTTACGGACGGCGTCGTTGCGCCTCTGCGACCGACGGCCGGCCGCACCTTCCTCCACGGCGCTGCCCTCATCGGACGCAAAGCCTCGCGCCTGCAGGACGCCGACGCGGCTGCGGCCCACGCGCGGCAGCGCGCGCGCGCGCTGCTGGATCGCGGCGCGGACGGCGTTCATGGAATCCTAATTCCCACAGAGAGAGATCGACGGCGAATCTCTGGGAGTGAGACTAGCGGGAGATCCAGCGTTCTTTAGGGAGAGGGATGGGATGGGAAAAAGGCTTTGCCTTTCCGTGGTGACGCCGCCCCCTCCGTTGCGCAATTTCAACTTGCAGTTCGTCCACAGATCCCATTGGATTCTCGGGCGCCATCCGCCAATGGGCGTGCGTACCCCATGGGTTACACGCACTCGTTCAGGCGGCGTTGATTGGAAGGCAGATTGCATGCACAGGGGTCAAAGAGTGAGCAGCTCCGGTTTGCAAGTTGCTGAGACAAACGTCATGGGTACAAAAAACGCTGCAACGCCCTGC
>JAADVV010000189.1:0-22691 GCA_023335905.1 Pythium pyrilobum | reverse complement strand
ACGGGGCGGCACGTATCGCTTGCTGGTATGTGACAGCGTGAATTCCGGCTGTGGTTGGTTCGTGTCCATTGCGCGTCTTAGGACGAAAGACGGCCCTGGCGATTGGCATGTGACGGACGCGGACCTCGAACACTGCAACTGTGCCTCTGTCGCCAAGCCGTCGCGACGCCAGCTGGAAGTCGACCCTGTCGTCTGCGCTGCTCTAGCAAGTAATCAGTCATCATCGGCTCGCGCGCTGACTGAGCAGCTTCAACATCAGTCGGGTGTATCGGCGTCCGAACACGTGATGTATCGTGCGAAAGAGAAGATCCTGGCCCGGATGTTCTCAGAGAACGAGACGACGATCGAGCTTCTGCCCAGTTTCCTCACCGAGTTCCGGCGTTTGAACCCAGGATCGCTGACCGACATCCAACTCGATGCGAAAGGCCGCTTCCGGCGAGCAATCATGGTGATGAATCCGTCGTGGTTTGAGAAAGGCCAAGGCATATTTGGTGTGGACGTGGCGCACGTGAAGCATCGAAAGTACAACGGTGCCCAGATTGTCCTCGTCGGCCGCGACGGCAACTTCAACAATCACGTCGCGGCTGTCGCGCTCGTTCCTCTTGAAGACAAGGACGACTACAGATGGTTTTTTTCCCACGTCATGAACCACGGCTTTCCACTCATGACCTGTCCGGTGTTCATCGATCTCAATCACGGGCTTGTCGCGTCTGCAGAAGAGCACGGCGTGTTCAACATGTTCTGTGTCCGACATTTGATCGGTAAGGCTGGCCGATGCTTTCAGTCTACGAGTCCGTTGCTTACATGGTCGTTCTATATCCCAGGCAACATGAAGACTGACAAGATCATCAGGCTGGCTGTCAGTCAAGAGAAATTTGTTTGGCAAGCCAACGCAGCATGCTCAGAAGCAGACTTTCTCGTGGCTCTTGACGGTCTCCGCCAGGTCAATAAAGCAGCAGCCGGGTATCTACGCTGCTGATGGGCGAGTGCTACGCTCGAGCCAAGCGCGGTACAACTTGGCAAGATAAGGGACGACGAGTCACGCCGCGGGCAGAAAACAAGCTTCAGCATCAGATCAAACGATCGGGTGACTACGCTGCCGTGTTCAGCTCTGAGAGTGTCGCGTTCGTCTCCAACGTTCGGTGCTCCTCGAAGCAGCGCCGCGTTGAGATATCACAGCCCGACTGTGCGTGTTCAACGTGGAAGCAGCAGAAGATCCCGTGTCGTCACTTGTTGGCTGCCCTGACAGCGAAAGGGCGCCTGACCGACGCCTTCGACCTGATGGGCGAGTGCTACGCAGTCGCTAACTATGTGCAGAGTGCGGGTACGCTCGAGATTCCGGAGGATGCAGCGCTGAGTCGGGACAAGAGTGTTCGACCAGCCCCTTTCGTTGGTCAGGCCGGCCGTCCAAGGAAGCGACGCATTCGAAATCGCGGTGAGGAAGGTGGGACCGCGCGCAAGCTGTACAAGTGCGGGCGGTGCGGACAGATCGGGCATAACAAAGCCACCTGCCGATCCATTGCCACATAAATGATGCATAAGAGTACATAGAAGGCAATACCATGCCTTGCGTTGTTAAAACAATAAAAAGACCCGACCCTGTGGAAGGTAGATGGTCTTGTGGCGTGCTAACCGAGAACGTGTGTATTCAGGGACTAATCCCATCCGACTTATCTGAACGACCAATGGATGACGTCGACGAGTGGCCTATTACCTCATCAACGCTTCTCCGGCCTGATCAATATGAGACTCACCCGAAGGTGGTGCGCACTATGCCAAGTCCCGCCTCACGATGTCTCTGATCCAGATAAGTACTAATACACGACAATTACCTCAAGCAACCACAAGAAACATCACACCATCCACTGTGGGAATCGAACCCACGCAGCTCAGCACAGACGCCAGGCTGCCACACCACTCCACCAGGTACAAGCAATCAATCACCGAGCCACTTCAAGACTGACGTAGATGGATACACACTGGTACAGTGTACCATTGCAGTGGTACCCAGTACCACTCGAGACTTCGTAATTTACCTCGCCAAAAATTGTTTTAAACAGCGTGTATCACCTTTTGCGCAAATTTTTGATTTGTATCACGTTTTGCAATATTCCCTTTAAATTTTGTGACATCGGACTTCTATTCAAGAGCGGACTTCTATTCCTGGGCAGTGGATCTGGGGCTGTGGTTTGAGGTCCCATACGGAACCCCATGCAAGCTGCCCCCATAGCGTCAGATGCGAACTGACCATGTCGCCCCTAGAGGCTACACAGGACGGACGTGCGAAGTTGCGCTTGTGTACATTCAGAATGTAAGCGGACCTCTATTCAAGAGGTCTTGTATTTATTTCGCCCCCGCTGCAACGTCACTAAATTGAGAGAGGACTTTTAATCGTGACGGGTCTTCTATTCGTGAAAATACGTTATTTGAGTCACCTTTTCCAATTTCCCCTTTTTTTGGTTATTGGAATGTTATTAACAGTTACACAAGATCGGTACAAACACGCATAGGACCAGTTATCAGTTTCGAAGTCATGGTGTTCTTAACGCAGATGTCCCATCGCTGATTTGGCTTCGCTCAACTGCCATCTCTTCCGCTCCACTGTTTGCTTCATTGTCGATCTTTCCTTCACCCTCCCTCCTCTTCCTCTCTGTTATGAAGACCGTGGCCGTGCTCTCCGTCGTCGCCGTCGCGGCGCTCGCGTCCAGCTCCGCGGAGGCCGCCGCTAGCGGCATGAAGGTCACGATCCACTCGCCCGCGACCGCGCAGGCGACCACCGCCAAGGCCTTCGCCAAGCTCGCGCACCTCAAGTCGACGCCGTGGGACGCCGACCCCAAGGTCAAGGCGACCAAGTGTGAGGACCTGTGCTACCTCGGCGGCTTCTTCTCGTTCCAGGAAGGCCGCAACTGCGTCTCGCGCCCGACTGACCTCTGCATGCAGTACAAGCTGGGCAAGGTGGCGATGGAGGCCGTGGTTGTCTCGGCCGAGTGCGACTGCTCCTCGGACAGCAACTCGACCACCGCCAGCGGCAGCAACGATGAAGGTGACGACGACGACGAGGGCAGCAACGACGGAGAGGTCTCCGTGGAGATCACCACGAGCGACTAAACCCCCGCTGTGGGTGGGCTGGTGTCATTCGTCTCCCCGTTTCATTCTGCTTGTTTGTCATACTACGGATAAATACACGTCCGACCATCGCTGCCTCGTGCCACGCACGCGTTCTATCTATCGTATTATAACAGTCACTGCACCCATCCACATACATCCGCATTTCCTTCTCTCCACCCGTGGCCGCCGCCATCGCGTGTGGTGAGGCATCCTCTCTTTCTCGTCTCGTGCCTTCCCATCTTTTTCCTCGTTGCCGGCAGCTGGGTGTTTGTTTGGTCAAGCAGCAGCTTAGCCAGGCCAAACCCCTGTGGAATCCCATAATGACTTTCGTATCTGCTCACTTCTCCACACTATCTCTGTTCCATGTACCTCTATCATTAAATAGTGGACCCCATTTCGATGGTCTGATGTACGCGCTGTGCTGGCCGCACCTCTTCGTTTGCGGCCACCCGCCGCGGGAGAGAAAACGAACCGCGCGTCCCTCGTGACGCTTCCTCGTCCGTGCGGCCGCTTCGTCCACAGAGAGTCAAGCGGCCTGTTCCCTTACTCTCTCTCATTCGCGCTTCCGCTTCGTCTCGACACCACTCGCTCCAGCAGCATGGCCCAGCCCAGCGAGCGCTCGGCGCTCATGCCGACGGACGCCAAGAACAAGGACCGCAGCTTCTCCATGGACATCGAGCAGCCGCCGACCGCCGGCCGCCGCCCCGTAGGGCTGCTCACGCGTGCGCGTCGCGCGTGCTCGTGGGGCGTGCTCGCGACGGCGCTCTGGGTCGGCCTAGCCGGTCTCTATTGGTACGACCGCGCGCACGGCGTCGTCGGCTGCGCCGCGACCGTCGCGCCGGGCGTGACGCTCACGCCCAATCCGCGCTTCGTGCTCAGCTACTCGTCGGCCGTGCACAGCGGACCCATCACGGGCCGCCTGGTGGTCTGCATCGCCAAGAAGGACGCCGTCGAGGACCCGTTCGGCGACGACCAGCCGCGCTTCCTCGTCGACGACTCGGCGGACACGCAGCAGGCGTTCGCCGTTGACGTCTGGGACTTCCATGCGGACTCCGAGTCGCGACTGGTGAACGCGAGCCACGCCGCGGGGTACCCCGTGGTCTCGCTCAACGACGTGCCGCAGGACGAGTACTGGGTGCAGGCCGTGCTCCACCCGTACGTGCTGTACAATCGCTCGGACGGCCGCGACCTGTGGCTGCCCAGCATGGACACGTTCGAGAGCAACGATGGCGTGCTGTCCGCGCCGGGCACGCTCTTCAGCAAGCCGCAGCTCGTCAAGTTCACGCCCAACATCGAGTTCGCGCTCGAGATGACGATGGACCAGGTCGTGGCGCCGCTGCCGACGCTGGACGCGGACGAGCCGACGTACGACTCGCACGAGCTGCTGCAGCACGTGCGCTTCCGCAGCGAGATGCTGTCCAAGTTCTGGGGCACGGATGTCTACCTCAAGGCCTGGGTGCTGCTGCCGTACAAGTTCTTTGACGCGTCGACGGCCCACATCAAGTACCCGCTCTTCATCTACCAGTCGCACTACAGCCGCGACTTTGAATTCGACTACGTGTCGACGCCGCCGCACGCGGCCAGCGGCTCGGTCGACCACCTCTACGGCTACTACCTGTACTCGAACTGGACGTCCGGCTCGCCCGACTCGGCGTTCTACCAGAAGCGCGGCATCATCGTGCAGCTGCAGCACGCGAACCCGTACTACGACGACTCGTACGCGGTCAACAGCGCCAACATCGGACCGTACGGCGACGCCATCACGTACGAGTTCATCCCGTACCTCGAACAAAAGTTCCGCGGCGTCGGCGAAGGCTGGGCGCGCACCATGTACGGCGGCTCCACGGGCGGCTGGGAGTCGCTCGCCGTGCAGGTCTTCTACCCGGACGAGTACAACGGCTGCTGGTCGTTCTGCCCCGACTCGTTCGACTTTCGCAATTTCCAGATCGTGAACCTGCTCGAAGACCCGAACGCGTACTACGTCCAGGGCGACTGGACCAAGAAGAACCGCGGCGCGTCGCGCGACTACCTGGGCCACATCCGCGAGACGATGGAGCAGGAGAACCACCACGAGCGGCTGCTCGGCTCGCGCGGCCGCTCGGGCGGCCAGTGGGATGTCTGGCAGGCCGTGTACTCGCCCGTGAATGCGTCGGACGGGTTCCCGGCCGAGATCTGGGACAAGCTCACGGGCGACATCAACCATGAGACGGTCACGTACTGGGAGGAACACTTTGACGTGCGCGTCAAGCTGCAGCGCGAGTGGGAGGCGCGAGGGCTCGGCGCCAAGCTCGTCAACAAGCTCCACGTGTACGTGGGCGTGCTGGACAGCTACTACCTGAACGACGGCGTGTACTACCTCGAGGACTTTTTGGAGAGCACGCGGAATCCGTACTACAACGGCTCGATCGAGTACGGCGTCCACGACGGCAAGGGCTACGAGCACTGCTGGACGGGCAGCTACGACGAGACGCTCAATATGGCGTGGAACACGCTCAACCAGCGGATCGTACCCAAAATGGTCGACCACGTCGTGGCGTCGGCGCCCACGAACGCGTCGCTCGACTTTGCCAGCTACTAACGTTAGAATAGAAAACGAAAAGACACGATAGCGGCGAGTGTATGCATGTATGTGTATGCCCACGCCGCGCCGAGCATACCCACACCGTACAGTAAGTAAGTAGTACACATTAGTGCCATTGTCCCGAGTCCACCATGGCGTTGAAGTAGACCGAATATAAGGTGTACCACACGATTTGTGACGCCTGCTTCGCGTGGACCACATTGTGAGCAGCCTTCCTCCTTGCCCACTTTCGCGCCCATTTCGGAAACCGAGCTGTCGAATGGGAACTGGGCCGAATGATGCTGCCGTTGGGTTTCCCCGGACGGCGCGTGTGGGGAGACGCGAAGCGACGACTGCAGAGCGACGAAAGCGCGCACATCCCGACGAGCGGCGCGTGGTGAGTTTCGCGAGTGACGCGCGCGGTCGCCAGCGACGGACAACGGGGCGAAAGGGGGGAGGGAACAGCACACACAGGAGGGGGCGGTCGACCGCAACGACCTGCACACACAAGAACGTGCCGGAGGACGGACGCTCCGCTGGTGAATAAAACGCGGCGGGCGGCGCGGCGTGCGCTGCGTCACCGTGGCGGCCTGATGGGCTGCCTGTAACCCTAGACAAGATGGCGTCCCGAGCGTCGTGCTGGCCCAGCCACTGCAGGACCCCCCGCGAGCGTCTGCTTCTGCCGGACAGCCCGCGGAGCCGCGTCGCGAGTTCTTTGCTCGCCCCTTTCTTTCCGTGCGACGCGGCTTCCGGTGGGTCGCGGGGGTTTGGCCACTTCCTGAGTGGACTGGGTGTTTTCAAGTGGAAAGAAATGTTGGGGAGTGCGTCGACGGCGCTCGCCGTGGGCCGCTGGCGGTTCGAGCGGACGGCGCGCGTGCGTGCGTGTGGGTTGGCAGTGCTCTCTCTCTCTCTCTCTCTCTCTCGTTCGTTCCTCCCGATCGCCTACCTCTTCTTGTTCTCGACCGTGTTCGTCCGCTGCGTGGTCAACTCCGCTTCGTGCCGCTTCGTAGGACGGATGTGTGTGCGTGGGTCGCCTCTGACGGGGTGTCGTGGGTGCTGTGGTCTCCTCTGATCGCGTGAGCGTACGTCCACTTTGCGGGGTGGGGAAAGAACGCGCGCGCCGCGGGCTTGTCGCCCGACGGGCGGTGGCGTTTCGGTGTCGGCCGGCCATCATGGCGGTAAGAAAGGTTTGGCCTTGTCCACGCGGCGCCGCGCTTCTGCCTATTGCCCCGGGGAAGGGGAAACCACTGTCTGACGGGCCGTTGCTGAATTGTTGTATTTGTCGATCGATACGAGGGGAATACGTAGCTCGTGGGCGTATGATACGATCAACTAACGACGGTCTACTGTATTCACTACTAGACACCATCGACTGCTGCACAGCAAGCGTCGTCGTCGCAGGTCACCGCGTGGAGCCACCCCAGCAGTACGGCCGCGAGCAGTCGCAGCCGATGAAACTCCTTGGCCTGCGCGAACTTGCCGTCGGTCTCGACCACGCGCGCGGCGCGCTGCCGGCATCGCTCGACGACGTCGCCCCCGCTACTTTGCCGTTCGACGCGCTTGAGTCGCTGCCGCATGCGTCTCTTCCGGCCAACGAAGGATCTCCAGCGACGCAGCCACCGCTGCGCTTCGCACCGCCAGCGCATCGCGACCGCAACACGCAGTTGGTCATGCCCACGCGGGTACAGCCGCGCGTACAAGAAGCGCCGCGCCGCGCGCTGGATGGTCGTCGCGCTCAGAGTCTCCTTGGCCAGCCGCGCGGCCCGGCTGGATACAGCGAGCGCCGTGCCTCGCGGCTTCCCACGGGCGGGTAACACAGCCATCGTGACAAAGGAGCCGCGAGCGCCTCGGCGGCGTCTCACGGCGACTCTACTGCGGCCCACGGCAGCGCTCTCCGTTGTGGCCACTGAATGGCCCCGCGTTTCAATTTCGCCGATCCGTTCGCCGCTGGCAAAGGCCGCCGTCAGCGCGTCCACCGAACGACTCACGGCGTCGTATTCGCGCGCGACCGCCTCGTGGATTTGCTCGACGTCGCCGCGCACCACCGCCACGTCACGATCCAGCTCCGCGCCCAGCCTTCCCATCCACGCCGCCGTGACGTCGCCGCCGTCATGTGTCCAGCCGTCCTCCGACTCGTCCACACCATCGCCGTTCGTTGTCTGCAGCCGCTTTGTGCGTTCGTGGAAGCGCTGCGCCGCACGTGCGATCGCTGGGAAGCGCTCGCTGCCTTGGACCATCACCAGTTGTTGGCTGTGGACGTCGCTCGAGTGTTCGGTCGCGACCGTTGATGATCCAGCGCCAGCGCCTGCCCACACCACACCACCGAGCGGATCCAGTGATCGGTTGACCGTGTGTCGCCAAATGGCTCGTCTTCATTCCACGCCTGGCGCGAGTCTTTGCGGTTCCGAGTGGCGGCGGTGGAAAGTAAAAAGGGCCCACGATCACCGGCGCGTTTCAGTCCGCAACTGGAGACTCTCCGCCTCCATCGCGTGTGGCGCGTGAGCCCAAAAGTCCACAGTTTCCATGGATGTCGGGTGAGGGGCTCATCTGTCCACGCATTGCATCAGTACGTTGGAACAGACGTTGTCCCTCTGCAGACCAGACGTGTACTAAAAGATGTTATCCCATGCTCGTGTTTCCCATCGCGATGGCTACACTTTCGACGGATTTCGGACCAGTCCGATTGTCTGTTCGTGTTGAGCCTCCGTTCTCCGTCCCGCTCACTCGCTCACTGTATTGCGTGCGTGTCTTAGTCCCCGACTCCCCGTGCACTCGCTGCATTTGCTGATCGAGCAAGCCGACGCTCCACGTCACCCGGACGCTTCGAACGATCGCAGAGACACAAGCCAGTTGGTGCTCGAGCTCCAGCGCCGTCCCACCCATCGCCTTCCTCCGCCCCCCACTCTCGTCCCCACCCACGCAGCATCGCCAAGCGATGGCCACCAACACGAGGCCCTGCGGCCCGTTCGGGAAGCTCTCGCTCTCGCTCGATGGCAAGAAGGATCTATGCCGCATGGCCAAGGGGCTCGTGCGCGAGCTGCTCGACAGCTACGAGCGGTTCCTCTGGAAGGACAACGAGACACTCAGCTCCGTGCGCTGGTCGACGCTGCGCGAGCGCGAGGACGTCCACGTGTACCACGACCGGCGGCCGGGCGCCGGCACGGAAGACAAAGACCTCCAGGTGCTAATGACCATCGGCACAGTCGTGGGCGAGCTCAACGACGCCATGTACGGCGTGCTCAACCACACGACGGACGCGACGCGGCTCAAGACGGCGTACACGAACGACACGCTACTTGACTGCGCCGTGCTCTCGACCGTCCAGGAGCCCAAGACCGACAAGCCCTTCCGGTCGCTGACCGTCAAGTGGCTCGTCAAGAAAGTGCCGCTCGCGGCGCGTGCCGTGACCAAGCACCGCGACCTCGTGTGTCTCGAGGCCACGGGCATGACCCACTTGTCGACGGGCGAGCAGGTCGGGTACTACGTGCTCCACTCGATCAAGCTCAGCCAGACGCCGCCGCTGGCCGCGTACACGCGCGGTGGACTATCCACGTGCGGCATCTGGAAGCAGCAGACGCCCGAGCGCGTCCAGGTCTACATGCGCTCGTACGTCGACGTGCCCGAGCGGATCCTCGCGCCACTCATCATACGGTCGGCCGCCGACGCCTTTGTGTCGCTGTGGAGGTATATGCACTGCGCGCAGATGAAGAAGCTCGCATGGCTCATGCGGCGCAAGACGCCGCTACTCGAGGCCGCGCAGCCCAAGTCTCCGTACGCGCCGGAGCCGTGCTGCGCCGTGTGTGAGTCGCAGTCGCCGACTGCGCGCCAAGGCGCCAAGTCCGTGTGCGTGATCTGCAACCGGCGCGTGTGTCCCAGCTGCCGCGTCAAGCGCGACCTGTGCTCGATCCTGCCCGACAACCAGTTGATCTCGCGGCGCGTCGCGTTCTGCGTGCCGTGCCTGGCCGTCGCCGTCAGGGCCGACGCAGCCGACGTCGCGCGGGACGAGATCCCCGGCACGGCCGCGGCGAGCGCCACGCTCTCGGCGCTTGTCCGCGTCGTGGGCACGCGGTCGTCGTGCCCGGTCGTCACGGACGACGAGCGACTGCGAGACCGCGAGCGCCGCAGCCTGAGCTCGTCGGGCGGATCGTCGACGGGGCGCAAGGCGAGTTCGGCGAGCCATCCCTTCTCGCTGCAGAGCTGAGTGGGAGGGGGGACACAAATAGCGAGGAGGTGGACACCACGGGAGACGTCTGTGTGGGTATTGGACATTGGAAGTTGCGAGTTGAGTTTGTGCGTGGCGTCGCAATTGCGTCAAGGTATCGGGTGTACGACTGGGTGGCTGGCTATCCGGACCAACGGCGCGTTCGGGGAACTCGCGTGGGAAGCGAGTCGGGGCGGTCTGACTGAGTCAGAAGATCGAGGAACGTCGTGGTGGCAAGAAAAAATACGCGATTACGGAATGTTAAATAAGTAAACAATACTACGTAGTAAAGTTAAATGGAACTCTCAGTACGAGAAAGATATCGTCATGTAATGATTTAACATGATCTCTACATGGCTACACATCCTGTCGAAGTGAGACCAATGGAAGAAACGTGGCAACACGCGCCACTGCTGGCGACTGGAAGTGGGTGAAAGCGTGGACGTCGGTGGCCGGGCCACCGGCCCGTGGAAGAAGCGCCCGCGACTTCCAGTGGCTTTCTCTAGTCTCCAGCGATCGCGTGAAATTCGCTGCGTGGGGATCGTGATCGCTGATCACTGATCACACAGCAGCGAAAGGACATGTCGCGGCCGCCACGCGGGGGTTCTGCCAAAGCCACTCCTCGTAGTACCATCCACAGCAGCGCGCGTAGGTGTCCGCGATGGCGACGTCCAAGTTCCAGAGCCCGTTCCCGCCCATGGAGCTGGGCTACGACGACAAGAAGGAGCTGTGTCGCATCTCCAAGCGCGTCGTGGGTGAGACCGTTGAGGCGTTCGAGCGGTTCGTCTTCCAGGACGCAGGCCAGGTCAACCCATCGCGGTGGTGCGTGCTCAAGGCGAGCGACGACGTGCGAGTGTACCACGAGCGGCGCGCCAAGTCGGGCGCGACGGAAGGCCGCGATCTTGAGTCGCTGTTCACGGTCGGCACGGTCGTGGGCTCGTTAGACGACGCCATGTTCGGCGTACTCAGCCACACGACCGACGCCATGCGGCTCAAGGCCGCGTACATGCAGGAGCTCGGCAGCCTCGCCAACGGCGCCGTACTCGCGACTGTGCAGGAGCCCAAGACCGACAAGCCGTTCCGCTCGATGACGGTCAAGTGGGTTGTCAAGACGCTGCCCATGCCGGCGCGCGCGGTCACCAAGCCGCGCGACCTCGTCTTGGTCGAGCACTCGGGCACCATGCGGCTCTCCACGGGCGAGCGCGTGGGCTTCCACCTCGCGCACTCGGTCGACCATCTCCACCAGGCGCGCGCGCTGCCCACGTTCGTGCGCGCGAGCATGTCCGTGTGCGCGATCTGGCGGCAGCAGCAGGCGGACCGCCTGCAGGTCTACGTCCGGAGCTTTGTCGAGACGCCCGAGCGGCTGCTCGCGTCTGTGACGCTGCGTGTGGCCAGCGAGTCGCTCGTCGCAGTGTGGCGGCACATGCACTGCGCGCAGATGAAGAAGCTCGCGTGGCTGCTGCGCCGCCAGCTGCCCGACCTTTCGGAGACGAAGAAGCCGACCACCGGCCCAGCGGCGGGTCGCTGCACAGTGTGCACCGCCAAGGGAAAGAACGCGTGCGTGGTCTGCGCCAGGACGGTGTGCTCCACGTGCAGTGTCAAGCGCGAGCTCTGGACGATCGAGGCCGGCGGCGGCGACATGGCCGAGCAGCGCGTGTGCTTCTGCGTGCCATGCCTGAGCATCGCGATCCGCACAGAGGCCGCCGAGGTCGCGCGCGACGAGCTGCAGGCGCGTCGGGACCACGCGGACGTCGTCAAGGACCCGTCGTCGACGCGGTCGCGCAAGACGCCGACGCCGACGCGGCCCGTGCGCAGCTCGCGCGAGAGCGGCTCGAGCTCTACGTCCAGTGAGCTCACACAGGACACGTACAGCCGCACGTCGTCCAAGCCGCACTTCACCATGAGCATGTCCAGTCAGTAGAGAGTCGCGGAGAGGGCTGCCCGTCCAATCGTGCTGTCCGTTTGTCTGTTGAAGTCGTTGCGTATCACGCCGTTCGTGCGGATGTCTTCCATATTCCCTCCTCTCTTTCTCTTCTTTGCGCTTTCCTTTCTTCTCTGCCTGTTGCCACCGCTGACAAAGTTGGCCACTGAGCTGTCAGTGATGCAAAGCCTGCTATGGGCCCCCCGCAGGTGCCCCCACAGCCTGTGGGCCACAGGCCGTGGGGGCGCGCCACTCAACTGCGGATGACGATCGCTCCGTGGGCCGTTGCGACTCGCGCGTAAGCAACGCGCGTCGCCACCCATTACGACCGCCGAGTGTCACGTCAGTGAGGCAGTGCCGAGTCCGCTTGGGCGGTGAACTCCTTCGTGGCACTGCAAGACTGTAATGCTGCCAGCAAGCGCGCCGGATTCTTCTACGCATCGACGGA
Source organism: Pythium pyrilobum (assembly GCA_023335905.1). Classification (NCBI taxonomy): domain Eukaryota; phylum Oomycota; class Peronosporomycetes; order Pythiales; family Pythiaceae; genus Pythium; species Pythium pyrilobum. The sequence continues at coordinate 10,453 of JAADVV010000189.1, read as the reverse complement.
AAAAGGAGCGAAGCGCCTCTCCCACTCAAGGCATCAGCAAGTATCTTTCCAGGAATAGATCACTTACTAGATCAGTATCTTTGATGGGTATGATGCACTAATATATTATATAATGTAACAACATACTTCTATACGTGTATACTGAGATAACGACCTGATACTGGGCCGATCACTTTCCACCGAGAAAATCCTGCGCCGCCGACGGGCGGGCGGCAGTCCACGACTGTGCATGCGAGACAAATACGAACGCCAGTCACGTTGTGGGCAGCGATCACTCGCCTGCCGCACGCACCCACGGAAGGAAAACCGGCGCATGACTGATTCGTTCTCCGTGGGTCTCTGGTCGCATTGTTGTTCTCCACCGCTCAACGAGTTCCTCCTCCCTCTGACTAACACCACAAGCTCACTCTTCAATACCCGATACACATACATAGACCACGGCGATGTCGCTGCCCAAGTTCTGCAGTCCGTTCCCGCGGCTCTCGCTCTCGGACGCCGACGTGGCCGAGCTGCGGCGCCTGACCAAGAGCATGGTCGGCGACGTCGCGGACGAGTACGAGCACTACCTCTGGAAGAAGCACAGCAAGCTCAACCCGCGCCACTGGTCGCTTGTGCGTGAGAAGGACGACGTGCGCGTGTACCAGGACCGCCGCTCGGGCGCCAAGATGCAGGAGCTGCTGACCGTCGGCACGCTACTCGGCGACCTCGACGACGCGCTTTACGGCGTGCTGAGCCCCACGACCGAGGCCACGCGGCTCATGGCCGCGTACACCAAGGACCGCACGACCAACTGCGCCGTGCTCGCGACCGTCAAGTCGCCGACGCCGGCCAAGCCGTTTCGGTCCATGACCATCAAGTGGCTCGTCCACGGGCTGCCCATGCACCTGCGCGCGCTCGCCAAGAAGCGCGACATGGTCGTCGTGGACTACACCGGCACGACGACGCTGTCGAACGGCGAGACCGTGGGCTTCCAGCTCTTCCACTCGATCGACGTCTCGCAGGCGCCGCCGCTGGCCGCGTACGCGCGCGTCGACATGTCGGTATGCTCGCTCTGGCGCCAGAAGACCGAGGACCGCGTGCAGGTGTACACGCGCGCGTACTACCAGTCGAGCGACAAGCTGCTCGCAGCTAACACGGTGCGCACGGCCGGCGACTGCCTCGTAGCGGTCGCGCGGTCTATCCAGTGCGCGCAGATGAAGAAGCTCGCGTGGCTCATGCGCTGCAAGTCGACGATCCTCGGCGAGAGCGGTGGCGGAGGCGGTGGCCACGCGGCCGCTAAAGTGAGCCTCACGGGCACCGCGGACCTTAGCGGCGGCGGCGGCCGTGCGCCCACCGAGCGGGGCTGCGAGGTTTGCGCCTCGCAGACCGCCCACTCGAGCCGCCGCGGCGCCAAGTCCGTGTGCACGGTCTGCAGCCGCCTCGTGTGTTCGTCCTGCCGCGTCAAGCGGGACGTGTGCACGATCACGCCGGACCGGCGGCTACTCGCGCAGCGCGTGGCGTTCTGCGTGCCGTGCTACACGATCGCGATCCGCGCGACCGCCGCGGACGTCGCGAGCGAGGAGGCCGCGCGGTTCACGAGCCACCACGAGCCGCTCTACGCGTCGAGCTCGCACCTCGTGTTTGTGCGCGGCATGGCACGAGAGGACGACGGGCTCAGCAGCAGCGAGAGCAAGTCGCTGCCGACGTCGTCGTCGACGCGCGCGACGATGGAGGAAGACACGGATCTGCTCTCGTTCGTGATGCGGCCGTGGTCGGCGTCGGACGTCACGACCGTGATCCTCGGCGACGAGTGAGCAACGGCGAGGAAGCACAAAGTGGGCTCGTCTAATTTCCTAAATGTGTATACGCGTGTGGATCCTCGTACGTCCAGCACGAGTGGGTGGCTATAATAGCAAACCGTAAAGTCTGCGGGCGGCCGCCAAGCGAAGACGCAGGAGGAACCCAGTTCGCCTGGGCGAACGCGTTCTCTACGGGATCCACTGGCACTCGCCGCAGGCCTTGAGGCCAGTGGCAGCGCCGTCCACTGTGGGTGAGGACAACGTCCATCCGCGCGGCCCACTGGCTGGCTGGGGCCAGAGCCCGACAGGAGACCAGCAGGCAGTTGCCACTCTGTCTCTCTGGACGCGGCAGCGGCAGGCAGGGAGAAGCCAGCGACGCGTGTCACGTGGGGCCACGCGCCCGCGTGAGTTCCTCCTCAAGCAGTTTCGTTTGCGCGGTCTGCTCTTCCTTCCATGGAGAATACGCAGTCGATGGAAATAAACGCACGCGGAGAACGCGCGGCGTGAGGGGATCCGGTGGATAATGGAAACATCGTGGAAACACCTCGCTTTAGTAGCCGACAGGATACATTCTGTGCTCAGAGTGGTTGTGGTTGATACCACCGTCACGCATTAAACCGAGGAATCAATCTGGCGGCTCAGAAAGATACACGATCTTATCAAAGTAGCATATACTCCTTTCCTGACGATTTGGTCAACCCACCTACTGAGAGAAAGGCATCTCTTCCGGATGGCTACACTCCACCTCGACGTCCAGCGAATCTACTTTGTGTTGTGTGGAGCGATGGCGGCGTCCGCATCTCGAGGTGGCTGGCCACCGCATCTCCTCTTGACGGAAGGAAAACGAGCCAACAGCAACACGCAGCAGCGACGTTGTCCGCACTGTTCGCGTCTCCAACCGCCGCCACACAGTACGCAGTTGCTTTCGTCCTCCTTCCACCTTTCCATCTCGTCTCGTGGCGTCGCGTCGCGTCCCCCGCACCACCGACACTTTGGCTTTTGCACCTTCTCCCCCTGGACCTGCACACACGCAGCATGGCGCTGCCCAAGTACTTCAGTCCGTTCCCGCGGCTTGAGCTGTCGCTCGAGGACAAGAAGGAGCTGTGCCGCCTCACCAAGCAGCTCGTGGGCGGCGTCGTGGATGACTACGAGCGGTTCCTGTGGCGCGACCAGAGCCAGCTGAGCCCTGCGCGGTGGGCCGTCGTCAAGGAGCGCGAGGACGTGCGCGTCTACCACGACCGCAGCACCAGCAACAGCAGCAGCAGCACGGCCAAGGCGCCGCTCCACGTGCTGCTCACGGTCGGCACAATGCAGGGCTCGCTGGACGACGCCATGTTCGGCGTGATCAACCACACGACCGACGCCATGCGCATCAAGACGGCGTACGCCAAGGACACGATGGTCAACGGCACCGTGCTCGCGACCGTGCAGGAACCGACGCACGACAAGCCCTTCCGGTCCATGACCGTCAAGTGGGGGGTCAAGGGGCTGCCGCTCGCCGTGCGCGCCGTGTCCAAGAACCGCGACCTCGTGTACGTCGAGTCGGTCGGCCTGCGCACGCTCTCGAACGGCGAGCGCGTCGGCTTCCAGCTCATGCACTCGATCGACTTCAAGAACACGCAGCCGCTGCCGTCGTTCGTGCGCGCCAACATCTCGAGCTGCTGCATCTGGCGGCAGCAGACGCCCGACCGCACGCAGCTCTACATGAAGGCGTTCCTCGACCTGCCCGACGGCGTGCTCGCGCCGCTCGTGATGCGGTCCGCGGCCGACGCGTTCATCGCCGTCTGGCGCTCCATGCACGTCGCGCAGATGAAGAAGCTCGCGTGGCTGCTGCGGCGCCGCCGCGCGTCCGTCGCGGACGAGCCGTCCAGCGGCGCCGAGAAGAGCTGCGCGGTCTGCGCGTCGCCCTGCGGCGGCAGCCGAGCCAGCGGCAGTGGGCTCTCGAGCCGCCACGGCTGCAAATTCTCGTGCTGCACGATCTGCAGCCGCGTCGTGTGCGCCAACTGCCGCGTGCGCCGCGAGCTCAGCAGCATCGCGGCCGACGGCCAGCTCGTCGAGCGGCGCGTGGCCTTTTGCGTGCCGTGCCTGAGCGTCACGGGCCGCGTGAGCGCCGCCGACGTGGCGCGCGATGAGATCGGCGGCGGCCGGTCCGCGGCCGTCGGCCCGCTCAGCGACATCGTCAAGGGCTGCAGCTCGGTCACGCGCTTCTCCTACAGCGCGGCCACGCACCGCCAGCCACAGCAGCAGTACACGTCGACGACGGCCAGCTACGCGCGTGGCGACACGCCGACCAACCACCAGCGGGGCAAGCGCCGCAGCATGACGCTGGGCAGCGTGGCGCCCATGGCGGCCGCCCACCACTCGCCGTCGGCGTACGCGACGCCGACCGTCCGCGAGGCCAGCGCGCCGGCGCCGCGCATGACGCCCACCAAGAAGAGCAACTCCTGGGCGCTCGCCTGAACTGTGAGTCGGTCAGCGTGTCAGGCGTTGCCGTTTTCCATGCATTAGCCTGGCTCCGCTGCCACGTTCCAAAACCGAGTTTTATGCGTAATAAATGTCCGTCACACCGCATTAGCATCCCGCCGCTCGCCCAAGATGCCGCTGCGCGGCCGCGTCCTCCCGTCCCCCGTCCACGGCTCCTCGCGCGCTGACGTCTCCTTCGCAACTCGTCACTGTGTACGCAACAAGGGCGTCACCCAATCGCCGTCGCGTGCGAGTCGCCGGCCCCTCTTCTTCGGCTCCTCTTCTCGCTCTAAACTGAGACCGTCCGGAGTATTTCTGTCGCTCGCCCTCTCTCTCTCTCTCTCTCTCTCTCTATCTGCGTCTCCCGCACGCGCTCGGTATTCGCCCACGCGGACGGCTCGCAACCGCAGCAGGCAGCAGCAGCAGCAGCATCCCTCAGCCGCGCCGCCCTCTGGCTGCCATGGCCATGGGCTCGCAGGCCGCGCGCGGCTTCCAGTGGACGACGTGCGAGAAACGCGCGCCACCGCCGCTGCCGTCGCTGCCGCCGTGGGCGTCGCCCGCTGCGCCACCGGCAGCGCTGCCGTCTATGGCGCGCGCTGTCTCTGGAGAAAGTGACGCACATCCGCCAAACGGCTGGCGCCGGCCGACGTCGTACTTTGGTGCGATGAAGCGGCTGCCCGCCCAGTCGCCGTCAACAGAGAGCGACGACGCCCACGACGACGAAGAACGGCGCCGCTTCCAGCACAGCCAGCAGCAGCACCAACAGCAGCCGCAGGACGACGCGGACGCGCGGCGCGAGTGGCTCTACGGAAGCCGATCGGAGCCCGCAGAAACGGCGGCTTCCCCGCCATCAGTGGAGACCACCAACCAGCGCGAGCACGACGAGCCGGCGAGCCAGGGGGCAGACTCTCATTCGAACGACAACGTGGACGAGCCGCCGTCAGCAGCGGAGGACCGCAGCAGCGGCCCACGGACGCCGGTCGTGCAGCCGCTCCACGCGGAAGACGCGTACTTCCGCCCATGGAGACACGTCGCCACCACCAGCGCCAGCAGCAACAACGACAGCCACGACGACCAGGACGACGCCGCGGCGGCCGCCAACAAGTGGAAAGTGCGCGCGCTGCTCAACCCGTTCGCCAAGCGGAAGCCGACCAAGCAGCAACCGCCGCCAATGCCGCCAGCCGAGCCGGAGCAGCCCGAGCCGAGCGACACGCTCGCTGATGACAATCCGGCGGAGCCCAGCCCCAACGTCCGCGTTCGCGCGGTCGCGCAGGCGCCTCGCTCGCGTCGCTCCAGCGTGGCGAACAAGCGCCGCGACGCCGCCAACAACAACGCCGTGCCGGCGCCGCACCGTCCGCGGACGCCTGTGCCAGCGCCGGCACCCGTGAGCATGCAGCCAGAGCCAGTCACGACACCACTGGCGTACGATGGGAAAACACCGCAGGTCTCACCAGCGCAGGCGTCGTCTCAGCACCAGAAGGCGCCCGTGCGGCCGCTGAGGTCACGGGAGACCATGCAGCTCGCTCAGTTGGCGACGCCTCCGTCCAGTCTGCGGCTCAGCGGCGACGACAGCACAGCGATCCCAGCGGCGCTCGCGAGCCTCACTGATCTGCGCAAGAGCACGGCGCAGCTCACTCCGCTCCAGCCGATCGACCAGCGAATCGGCGGACGCGCGGACCTGCGAAGCCAGGCCAAGCGGACGGAAGAGCAGGAGGAGGAGGACGACGACGACGCCGTCGCCAAGGTGCTCAAGAGCGTGCCGCCCAAGCCGCCCACGCAGCTGCAGCAGCTGCGCCAGCAGCAGCAGCAGCACAAGCAAAAGGCCAAGAAGGGCGCGACGCTGGACGCGCTCAACGAGATCAAACGCCGCCGCGACGAGCGCCGCAATGCGCAGGCCGAGGAGAAGCAGCGCCTCAAGACCGAGCTCGAGGAGCACGGCGACGACGCCGGGTACAAGTTCCGCCGGCTCATCCAGAGGTACCGCGACGCGCTGCCGGCCCACCAGCGGCCGGGCGAGAAAGCCACCGCGGCCAGGCCGGCGGTCGCCACGTCGGCGCAGCGGCTCTGCGTGTTTGTGCGCAAGCGCCCGCTCGCCAAGAAGGAGATCAAGGCCAAGGGCTACGACATCCTCTCGTGTCTCTTCGCCGCCAAGACGGCGCCGCACCGCACGGAGCTGTTGTGCCACGAGCCCAAGCTCAAGGTGGACTGCTCGGAGGCGCTGGAGAACCACGCGTTCCACTTTGATGGCGTCTTCGACGACGACCAGGACAACGCGGCCGTGTACGCGACGACCGTCGGGCCGCTCGTGCCGTTCCTCGTGGCCGCGCCGTCCTCGGGCGCCTCGGCGACGAGCCTCACGGTCTTTGCGTACGGCCAGACGGGCAGCGGCAAGACGTACACGATGAAGTCGATCTACCGCGAGGCCGCGGGCGACCTCTTCGCGCGGCTCGGCGCGCGCGTCTCGGTCGGCGTGAGCTTTTACGAGATCTACATGAACCAGGTCAACGACCTGCTCAACCGGCGCACGCGCGTGCAGCTCCTGGAGGACGGCGACGGCGTCGTGCAGCTGCTCGGGCTCAAGGAGGTCGCGATCGCGAGCGCCGACGAGCTCATGGAGCTGATCGCGATCGGCGAGGAGTCACGCGCGACGAGCGCCAACGCCGTCCACGACGACTCTTCGCGGTCCCACGCGCTGCTGCGCGTCACGCTCTACGGCAGCGACGGCGGCGCCGTGCTCGCGCGGCTCTCGATGGTCGACCTCGCGGGCTCGGAGCGCGCGTGCGACACGCAGAGCGACGCCAAGAGCACGCGCATGGAAGGCGCCGAGATCAACAAGAGCCTGCTCGCGCTGAAAGAGTGTATCCGCGCGCTCGACCGCGGCGCGGCCCACATCCCGTTCCGCCAGAGCAAGCTTACGCAGCTGCTGCGCGACAGGTAGTACAGTACAGTGCGCTGGCGATGGAGAAGGAGGCATTGAGAGGGAACTAACGGAGACCGTCGCGTGGTGTTGTAGCTTTCTGTGCGCCAACTCCAAGACGGTCATGATCGCGACGGTCTCGCCGTGGTCCGAGAGCTGCAACCACACGCTCAACACGCTGCGCTACGCCGACCGCCTCAAGGAGATCGGCGGCGCCAACTGACGCAGTTGCGTGTGGAACGACCGGTAGAGAGACAGAGAGAGGGAAGGGAGGGGACTGTAGCAAACTACGTGTTGGGAAAAGCCGACGCCCAGAGTCACCTTTCTCTTGCTCCGTGGTGAACGCTCGCGGTAATAGCTATCCACGAATAGCCTCCGCGTCGCTCGCTCGTGACACGCTGAGGTTGGTCACGACGTGGCGACTTGAGTACGCAGGCCTTGCCTCCCACACACGAGACTCGCTCGTGTCTCGCGTCGCCATGAAGACCCCGACGTCGCGGACGCCGCCCACGACGGCGCGCAGCGACAGCACGGCGTCGTCGCCTCCTGATCGCTACCGGGACGCACCGCCACCCACCGCGAGCCGCTCGCTGCCGCCGGCGCTCGCGTGCAAGTGTCTGCTGCCCGTGGAGACGCCGCTCTCCCACGACGGCGAGCTCTCGGCGCGCCACGCGAGGCACCGCTCGCCCGAGCACTTTGCCGCCGTCGTCCACGACATGACGTGGCTGCTCCATCAGGCGCTGGCCACGGGCGCCACCGCCTTGGGCACCAGCGACGACCGCTCCCCGCACTCGGCGTCGTCTCCCCAGAAGCCCTCCTCTTCCTCCTCCCCCACGCGGGGCGACGGCACCGCCGCCGTGGCCGTGGCGACGGGCGGCGGCGGCGACTGCTTCCCGACGGCCAAGACGCGGCGCCAGCTCTCGGCGCAGTCGCAGCGCGCGTTCGCGTTCTTCCGACTGCAGCAGTTCGCGCGCGCGGTCAAGGACTACGACGCGTGTATCGCGAGCGAGCCCACGGCCGCGCTGCTCTACTACAATCGCGGCTGCGCGTTCTATGCGTGGGGCAAGCGCGCGCGCGCCGTGCAGGACTTTACGCGCGCGCTCAAGCTCGACTGCAAGAACGCGCTCTTCGTCGAGAGCCGCGCGGTCGTCCACAAGGAGCTCGGCCGCTTCCACGAGGCCATCCAGGACTACACGTGGCTCGAGACGCTGCGGCGCATGGCCCACCGCGGCCGCGCGGACCGCCGCGACAGCCTCGCCTACCTCACGAGTAGCGGAGACGCCGCGGCTGCGGCCACCACCACCACCACCACCACCACCGCGACAGCGAAAGCGACAGCCACGACCACGACCACCACCGCACCAGCAGGCGACGCGCCGCTCGTCGGCTCGCTGCGCGGCTCGTTCTCCATGTCGTTCAGCGAGCTGCAGGCGTCGCTGCTGGGCGCCGCGATGGCGGGCGACACTAGCGTGTCCCGCGACAGCAGTGCGTCTCGCGGTGGCGGCGCCACAGCCATGGACACGCTCACGACCGAGGAGCGCGAGACGCACGTGCTCGAGTGGATGGCGCGGTTCCTGCAGCGGTCGCCGCGCGCGCGCCGCCGCGGCGACGTGCGTGAGGCCGTGCAGCACGCGCGCGCGTGGAGCTTTTTCCGCGGCATGGACGCGGCCATGGTCGAGCAGTGCCTGGCAGAGGCCGAGTACGCGCAGTACGACGGCGACGCCGTGGTCGTCGCGCAGGGCGCGCGCGCGGCGCACTTCCACGTCGTGCTGAGCCCGACGGCGCCGTTCGTCACGAACGTGGACGCGCGCAGCGGCGTCTCCAAGCTGCGCGAGCTGCGCAAGCTGTCGCAGGGCGACGCCGTGGGCGCCGACGCGTTCGCCACGTCGCTCGCCGACGGGCGGCTGCTCACGATCCGCCACGAGCTCGCCGCGGCCTCGCAGCTCAACCTGCCGATGCAGAAGAAGGCCAGCAGCACGGCCGCGACGAGCAAGACCAAGACCAGCACGGCCGCACGAGCGCGCGAGAGCCGCCACGGCTCGCTGCACAAGCTGCTCCACTCGCCGTCGCTGCTGGGCATGCTCTCGAGCGCGACGGGTACGGGGATGGCAGACGCTCCCACCACCACGGCTGCTGCTGCTGCTGTCGGCGGCGGTGGCGGTGGCGACGGCGCGGACGTGGACGAGGACGCGGCGCTGCTGCCGCTCGAGCCGGCGTCGTTCTCGAGCCTCGAGCCCGTGGCCTGCCTGCTGCTCGCCGTGGACGCGTACCGCGAGATCCTCCACGAGCACGAGGAGGCCGTGCTGGAGGAGCGCGTGGCGTTTCTGCGCGGCTGCCGCGTCTTCCAGAGCTGCTCGGACGACGTGCTCACGGCGCTCGCGGCCGTGTCGGGCGCACGCGTCTACGACCCCGGCAAGGACCTGCTGCGCGCGGACGACGAGGTCGCGCAGCTCTGCGTGATCCGCCGCGGCGTCTGCCAGGTGCGCAAGACCATCCGCGTGCCGGCGACGGCCTCGGCGCCCCTGCCACAGCCAGGGAAGAAGACGACCACGACCACGACCACGGCCACGGCCAGGACCATGGCACGGCTGGCGCCGCTGCGGCCGCGCGGCCGTGGCCACACCGTCGGTCACGACGACGACAGCGACGGCGCGGCGTCCGCGGGCGGCGACGGCAGCTGGGTGCTCGACAACGGGTGGATGCTCACGAACCCGCGCCTCGTCAACACGGCCGCGGGCGGCGGCGCCGCAGCCGCGCTCGTCGAGCAGCAGGTGGACGTGGGCATCCTCGCGAGCGGCCAGGTCTTTGGCGAGCTGAGCGTGCTGCAGCCCGGGCAGCCGTCGCAGGTGACCGTGCGGTCGCAGACGCTCGTCGAGGTGCTGACGTTCGCGCAGCGCGACCTCGCGCGGCTCCACGTGCAGTACCATTCGGGCACGATGAACGCGCTGCAGGAGTCGCTGCTCTTCCACAACCCGCCGCAGCAGAAGATCGTGCAGCTCCAGCGCGACCTCGCGGCCTGGGAGGCCCAGAAGCGCGGCGTGCTGCGCGAGCTCGCGCTGCAGCTGCCGGGCAAGCACGCGCAGCGCGTGCTGCTGCAGCCCACGGGCGGCGACGCGCCCATGAAGACGCCGTCGCGGCGCCGCGCGTCGCTCGTGGGCACGCGGCTGCACGCGTCCGCGAGCCTACCGGGGCTGGCGCGGTAGTACTCGTCCATAGGACGTATCATAGTAGTAAATTGGATTTCTCTCAGTGAAAGTGCTGTTGTCAGCAGGGCCGAGCCGCGCGGCCGCATATT
>JAADVV010000188.1:0-22766 GCA_023335905.1 Pythium pyrilobum | reverse complement strand
TCTCGTTGCACATTGATGCGCCGTAGCCACCACCGTAGCAGTAATCGGCGAAGCTTGAGGGCGGATAAAATCGATTCCATTGTCTTGAACCGCTTCTGTCCTGCAGAGAGTAACATCGCCAGGCGAGTTTGCAACTCACCATTCCCAGCGGCGCGAACCGGTGCTCTATGCGCTGTCGGACGACCACCTCGAGGACACGCGTGTTTGCGTCGCTCGGCGCGTTGCGCGCGTTCCCGATGCAGCAGCTGCGTAAGGCCTTCGCGGCCATCTCGCGTGGGCGAGCCCGGCCGTGCAGACCGTGGTGCGGCGGGCGCTATTCCTGGTCGGCGGGGTCTTGGAGTGCCCGTTCGCCGAGCCCACGCTGGTCTGGATCGGCCTTCGAGGTCGCTCTGCAAAGGCTCGTAGCCGAAGTCTGCCCGTCGCCGACATCGTGGCCTACCTAAGGTGCATGGTCGCGCGCATGCGGTTTGAGCTGTGCTGGACGGTGCGCGATGTTCAGCAAGTCCGAGCTCGGGCGCTTCCTCCACGTGTGGCTCGCGTCCGTCGAGTTTGACGGCGTCGCGCTCACCGCCGCGAGCCAGCTGCTTTGCTTCCAGATGAACCGATTCCGGTGCCACCTTGAGCACAGCGGCAGTCGCGCGAGGCGGCTACTCGTGCCCATGGGCGACGTGGTCGAGGACAGCGCGGCGTCTGTCGTCGACGTCGAGATCTCGGCCGATGCCGCGGCGGGTACCGCGGTCCACGCATTCGGCGAGTACGAGCGGCCCGAGACGCTGACCGCGGAGACGCTTGTGTCGCGGCTCCAGCTCGTTGCGCAATACGCTGAAAGGCAGAGGAAACGCGCTGCCCAGGCGCGGGCTCCGCATGACGGTTGGCGAGGCCGCGCTCCAGGTGCTGCACGGCTGCTGGCCGAGCCGCCCTTTCTCGCATGAGGCCACGGCATGCATACCTCGAGACGAGCCCTCCATTCTCACGCGAGGCCACGGCATACCTCGCGATGATCCGCGCGTTCGAGAGCCGCCACGCGCACTGCTCGCGTTCCTGCTACTCACCAAGTCGCGCCGGCCTGGCATCCTCTTCATTGACGCCGCGGAGGTCGACTAGGACACGAAACACAGCGATGCTCCTGACGACGACGGCGTGGACGAGGAGCTGGATGAGCTCGCGGCCGCCGCGCGCTTGCCGTTCCTCGCAAACGCGACGCGGCGCTGGGTCACGACCGAGAAGTGGGACCTACTCGGCCACAAGTCAGTTGTGCACGACCGCTGGTTCACGGTCGTGCGGTCAGCGGCGAACGCCGTGGGGTTTGTGGCGCTGCCCGTGGGCCCCGACTTTGTCGCGCAGGAGGAGGCCAAGCTGCTGGCGTTCGTGCAACGCCCGCCGGCGGCGGCAAACGTGCGCGTCTTCCCGCTGAGCAAGGACGAGCGTCGGCACGGTCACCAAGCTCGAGGGTAGCTGACGCGCGCACCACGAGAACCCGGGCGGGAAACTCAAGAGTGCGTCGACGTGATGACCGAGGACGACGGGGAAGTGCCCGTGCTGTCGTTTGCGCGCGAGAGTGAGGGCGTGGCCGTGGGTGGAGTCGCGGCGCTGCTGGACGGCGGTGCGTCGCTCTCGCACCAGCTTGCGGGCAGCGTCGACACGCCGCTCGACATTGCGCTGCTGCGTAACCGTGGTACAGCCACGGCGTTGATCCGGTGCGGCGCCAATCCCATGGTGGCGAACCGCGCGGGCCACCGCGCGGTCGACTTCACAAGCTCGGACAATCTCCATTTTGAGCTCAAGTAGGCTGGTACGTGCGACGTGATGCTCTCGTCCCTGGACTCGCACGCGACGCCCAACGCAGCGTGCGCGCATTCCCTGAGACGCACGGCAAGCTCACCTGCTGGATGGACACGATGAACCCAAGCGACATTGGCGGCGGCGATGTGTGGCGCGAAAAGATTGCGTGCGACATTTACAACTGCGCGCTGGTTGTGAGCGTCGTGTGTGGGGGCTACACGCGTTTGCGCAGATACCCCGCAAGCCCGAGGTCGGGCTTCTCGTTGAGCCGCCGCGCGACGACCGGCGCTCGCGGCGGCGGCGCCGACTTGGACGTGGACGACGCGGCCTGGCACGTCGTGCTGGCGCAGATGCAGCACGCAATACAGACGGAGTGCTGCGCGGCGGGTCTTGCGCGACCTGTGCACGCTCGGCTTTGGCGCGCGCGCGCTGACCGTCCCGGACAGTGACGCTTGAGTTGCTCTACTTGTGAACGGCGTGGGCTACAAGCAGGCCATGAGCGCGCTGCTGTGGCAGCTGCGGTGCGTCGTGCACGATGGCGAGCACCGCGGCCTCGGTGCAGGCGACCAGTAACGTTAGGAAAAGAAGACACTGAAATGCTATAGAGAAGTGGTGGAAAGAGGCTGCTGCTGCTGCTCGTGTTGTCTTTCTTAATTTACTGCCACGCGCCTTCAGCGCAGCTCGTCGTATATGTGAAGTCGCGTGTGGAGGAATTGTGTCGAGACAGCAAGTCCAAAAGCCACGCCCAATTCGCTTTATCATGTCGCTGCCATCACAATTCGCTTTATCATGTCGCTGCCATCACGAATCATCTTGAACGAATCGATCACCCCATCCGTAAAAACGTAGGAGGTCCCGGTGACCTCACGAACCTCTGCCGTGACGAGACGGAGGATCGAATTGAACTCGAGGCGGCCAATCGTGTCGATGCTGCACTCGGCGCTCATCGAGTGTACTCGGCGAACAAGAAATCCATGGAGAGATGACGCTTCAACCTGGGCAACTCGACCTTCTCAGACCCGACTGATCTCGAAACAATGTGTCCGTTTCTCCATGAGAGGTCGCAATTGTTCTGAACGAATTCGAGCGCATCGATAACAGTGAGTTTTGTCGCACGTACTTGAGTGCCGGGTCCAGGTCCGCTCCCCCTGACAGAATTTCGCAATGAACTTGTCTTGAGCTGAACCCTTACCACCGAGTGGAGTTGGTGTGTGGTTCGACTCGGTTGTCGCAGCGAGCATCTCCCTGGAACACCGACAACTGAGCATCTTGCACACCACCGCGCGCATGTAGCGCTTTTTTGTCGCGTTCCCATTGTTTCCGAGATCAGTCAAACTCGTCACTGGTGGGGCGGATGCGAGCCGCCACCTGGAGCCACTTCAAGCGATCCGACAATCCGACAAAGAGTGACGCGCCCCTCTGTTGGCGTGGGTTCTTGCCCTGAGACGCTCATGACGAGCTTGTGACAAGGGGTTGAACGATAGATGCTACCGCTTGATCCAGCGTCTCCAAATGCATCTTTGTGACAACCGGCCAGTCTCTGATCTGATCTTCGTCCTCGTTACCCAGGACTCTCTTGCTCGTGCATCATGCAAAGGGCGGAGCGGCGAGCGGCGTCTCCAACACAAAATACGAGTCAGTATGCGTACGTTAATCACACACAGATACACACAGCACGTACCGCGTTCCAGTGTTCCTCCACTCTTTTGCATCTGTCGCCTCCTTCGCTTATGACTGGCAGCTCGTCGTGTTGGATTGACACTGACAATATGGAAATCACTGCAGCCATCTGTCGTCATAGAGCATAGTCGAGAATCGTCACAGGAGTCGCCTCTCCCCTTACGCCGCTCGCGATGTTCCTCTAACTCGCATGTTCGCGACATTGCAAGAGATCTCACTTGAGAATGGAGGGAAAGTACGAAATTCAAACAACCGAAAACCAAGCGGATGCTTAACCCTTCATTCCCGGCATTTCGGAGGATCCGACATGTCGGTTTAAAGAGGTGGTCAACATCTGAGTTCAAAAGTGCAGATGTCGCATTCGTTCTTCGCCGAAGTGTCTGGATTTCTGTCCAGTTGAAACAGTCAGTTGCCTTTGAACTTTCTATTCGTCAAAAGGAAGCACTTCCTGGACGATTTCAGCGAGTTGGTGTGCACCAGTCGATCCCTCGAAAACTGCACAATCGTCTGAGGGGCGTTCTTATGTATCTCCCGGGAGCGGGAGCGGGACGACCTCCGATTTCCCTCCCGGCGTCCCGAAGCAGAGGATGGCGGGCGGGGGCACGGTACTCTTTCTGTGTGGTACACGTGGATATTTATACACACCCAATTTTGACAATGCCCAGACCAACTACAGAACGACGCACAAGCCATGTTTCCATGGCTCTGGGACGACGATGTCGAGGAAGAGCTCTTCGTAGCAGGCGCACTGGCCACCGTCCGCTTGCAGAACTCGCGCGAGCCCAAGCGCTCATCTCCGCCTTTTGCGTGGGAGCCATACCTACAGGACGTACTATCACATGCCGGTCGCTTTGAGAGGCGGTATCGAGTGAGTTTGGTGGCATTCCGCCAGCTTGTGGGACTCGTGCGACCGCTGCTGTACAAGCCTCACCCCAACTCGCACGTGTGCGTGGAGGTCGTTCTCCTTCTCCACTGCACCATACAATGGCTGGCCGGCGGTTCGTACGAAGATATCTCTGCTCTAGTCTGTCTGTGAGTATAGCGACACGTATCGCATCAAGATACGCTGCCTTCGCTCGCCATGTCAGATAGGGCGCGCAACTCGATGTCACCATTTGCATCGTCATCGACGCGCTCCTCTTCCTCCTCTACCTCTGCCTCCATGGCGATCGTCTCCTCGGTTTCCGGCCACTTTGCCTTTTCCCCTTTTTCTGACTGGTGGCTGCGGGCCGATGGCCGATCTCTACTCACCTTTCGGCAGCCTCCGCTCCCACCCAGGGAGCACCGTCTGGGAGCGGGACGCCAATCGCAAAACTGTAAGCCTAACCTCATATTTCTCACCCAATCGATTTCGAGAAACATCCCGCTTCCGCTCCTGGGGGATACGCTCCTCAGATCCATCCACAAGTGTATGATTTAGGTGAATTCTCGGTTTTGGCGCCATATCTTGCAACAGAGAGTGAGTTGGACGGCAAGCGATATATCGATCGACAGCCCACGTTCTGTTGTACGCGTAAGTCATAAATCACGAAAAGTCTGTTTAGGGTCTCCAGGAATGATGGGTTAGAATTGGATGAAAATGTTTGATATCGCTATAGAAGCGTTCGTATTTTATCCGTTTAAAACATACGCGTTTAAAACCGTCGTTAAACCTTACTTCAGCGGTCTCGCGTTTCAAACGGATGGCATGTTGGAGCAGCACAGTGGCGTAAACGGGTATTGGCTACATAAGGAAAGATTGAAAATGAAGCTACACATACAGGAATGCACAGCAGGCAGGTGGGAGATTTGAACCTCGCTACTCGTCGCGTGAGGGATGGAGGATGCTGTCTGGAATAGCATCCGGGGAGGCGGAGGCGGCGAGCACAGGACTGAGGGTTTCCTGCTCGCTGTACTCCACCTCCGTCATTGCCATCAGCAGAAGATCGAGGCCGCCGTCGTCGTCGTCGACATCGTACACTGTACTCGTCGGAGACTCGATCGGATGGAGCAGACGCACGAGCGCAATCATCGACATTGCAGGTAGGTCTTACAGCCTCTGCAATAAGCACAGACTCGTAACGGTGGCGAGGGCCGACAAGTCGAAAGAGGCCACTGCTGTGTTTTGCAAGATAGCAGTCTGCTGCTCAACCTTGCCGGAGGATGCTCGGCTTCGCGACGCGGTGTGAACCCGCTTGTCCACATTGGGATGGCGCTCAACACCTGCTGTCGACGCTGGGCATGTGTACGCCTTGACCATCAACTCCGATAGAAGCGAAAAGACACCTCGAGCTTGGGCCCAAATCTTATTCGGCTGGCTGGAGACGAAGTCACTCCACGAGCTGATGATGGCGTCTTCTTGCACGCAGAAGCTCATGAACTCGTTAAGCACAGCCTGGTAGCAAGCCTCTGGTATCTCCGAAAGGCGGCATAGTATAGCCAGAGCCTGGCGACACTGACGGTAAATATCGCCTTGGGCGAGGTCAACGGCTTCACCACCGCGCAACGCAGACACTCCCAGACACATCGGCCGAAAAATGGGGTTACAGTAGAATGCCAATGTGTGTACTGGTGATGATATACGGCCCCAGCGGTAGATGAGCTTCTCCCGTACGCTGGTTCGCTCGGACCCTCGAGGACACGGCCAATGTGGACGTAGGTAGCTACAAAACACGCGTAAGCTGTAGCCATCGTCACCGCGTTGCCCTCCAGAACACCGATGGTCTTACAGATGGGATCAAAGATGCCGAAGCCTCGTGTGACACACTTCCAGAAGGTCGGGTTTGACGCTAGGTCCTCGAAGGCTTTCGGAAGCTTGGACGACTCGTCGATCTCCCTTTCGACCTTCTCGTTGGTGACAGCGTTCGCAATTGCGGTCACCGGTCGCTTGACCTACAACAGCCGTGCAAACATGACGTTGATGCTGCTCCATGGAGATGCCGAGTACGACGCCATGGCGTAGGACTTGTTGTCGAACATCTCTTCGCATAGCTGGCAGTAGATATTGTTGAGGATACCCTGGTTCTTGATGGACTTGGAGACGAATACACCCTCACGAACGCTGGCTTGCATGGTGTGAAGTTTGGCCAGAACCTCACACAAGTTGTTGAGTGCGTGGGTGTAGCAACCATTCGCGAACGTGACGATCTTGTCATCAACCAACACATTGCGCAGCGACCTCATCACATTGCAGGAATCCGAGATAACGCGAGCACCGACTGCTTCACCAGGTGCGCCTGGAGACGCTGCACCGGATCCGCAATCTTCTTCTCCACCTCGTAGCTGGATTCCTTCTTGACATTACTTTGCAGATACTCGACAAACCACGGTCTTGGATCGTGGGCAATCACGTTGGACATACTACGAGAGAAAACATTAGTTGCCCCGTCCACGCCGATCGTCAGTGCCGGTGCTGCTCGAAGGGCCGTCTTCATCGTCGAGACGCATGCCCCACGAGAAGGGCACCCGAGAGCTGCTCCGCAGTTGGTGGTGTCCACTGGGGGTTCAGTATGTCGAAGAACTTTCGCCATGCTGGGTCTTCACAAAAGGCAAAGGCAGTGCACGCCTTGTGGAGCGCCCGAGCAAAGGGCTTGGATAAACTTTGCCTTCACCTTGTCGATGATCGCGGGATCAAAACTTCGTGGGCGGCTTAGATGCACGAGCGAATCAGCCAGTTGGCCGATTGATCGCGGAATCACGGGGCACGCTGACATGTGGTTGGTCATTCGAGTTGTCGTAGCTGACGTCACAGCGCCACAGTGATTGCATTTCGCGCGTGCAGAGGCGTGAGTTCCCCTCGGATGGTCATGGAAGTGATCCCAAATCGGCCCTCTTGTGGCGAAGTGCCTCGAGGTTTTTCACCAGCGGGAAGACGGGTGAGGTTTTCAAGCGGCTGACAGCTCCTGACTACAACGGGCGTGTCTGTTCGGTCAACCATCGGAGGTCATCGTTGGTGCAACACGCGAAGTTGCACTCGCAGTGGGTGAGGGCAGCTGACGCAGCGCCTGACGTCCAGCCCCAGCGGCTGACGCAGCGCCTGTCTCCCATCTCCGGCGGCTGACGCAGCGCCTGTCTCCCATCTCCGGCGGCTGACGCAGCGCCTGACTCCCATCTCCAGTGGCTGGCTCAGCGCCTGGAAGCGTGTTGGGGCAGTTCAAGCCAGTGTAGGGAAGGTACAGTAGCTCTACCGGTAGCCTCAGGTGCTGATGGGTAGAGAAAGGCGATGTAGAGGTAGGGCAGACTGTTGGAAATGGGCTGTCCAGCAGGTAACCCATGGGCCATGGCTCCAGTCGACCCGACCCAATCCACACGCGAAAGGACGCCGAGTAGAGCAGGAGCGACCAAGCCCGAGCAGAGTAGGAACGGACGAGCGGTGAGCTCGCCTGAGGACAATGAGTGGACGGTAAGCGTGCAAGCGAGGAGGAATGGATTGCCCTGCGGCAGCTAACGTTGTAATACACTCAAACATTTCAGCGACTCTGTGAACAACCTTTCAACAGGTTATGAACCCAAGCACGGGTGAAGTGTTTGGTGGGGCGACGCCTGACTACGTGGGCGAGGCCTACGCGGCGGAGCCGCCAGCGAATGCTCGTCGATCGAGCGACGCGTCAAGACACGAGGAAGCCCATGATGAAGGCGCCGAAGAGAACCTGGTTGAGTCGTTACCCAACAGTGACGTACTCTCAGAGCTCGCGAAGATTACGTCGCGGCTCGACACGATTGAGCAAGGCCGTCACCAGCACGAGCTGTCTCCTGGCGGTGTGCGTGGGACGCCCATGCGTCAGATCTACGGAGGAGCGCAGTACGGCTACGCGACGCTGCAGTCGCTGCACCAGCCGCAACTGATGCCGCAGCAGCAACTTCGTGTGGACGACCTGGGGGCGAACGGTGGAGGCTACAGGACGTCAGCCTACTTCACGCGCCGCAGCGGGGTGTATGGCCCTGGGGTCCAAGCCTGGGAGGAGCAACTGCGTGCTCGCTACCGTCAAGAGTACGAGCAACAGCTCGCCCACGAGCGGGATCAGATGCGTGTCAAGTATCAGAATTAGTTCCAGCAGCAATATCAAGGAATGCAGCAGCGCTTCGACAGTGCTGTCGCAGCGATTGGGTGGTCAAGGCATCGACCAGCTCAGGGCGGAGCTTGCGCGTGCTCAGGGGGCGAACCGCGCCCTCCAGGCTCAGCTGCACCTCCGTGCGAAGGGACCGCCGATGACTCACGCCGACATGGGCATGCTCGACCCCGATCACGTCCGTGTGCCCACCCCCAGCCAAGGCAAGATCACTAGTGAGCTATTCGACGGCAGCGAGATCTACAAGGGCCTGGGCGCTGGGTTCGTCCAGTGGGGGCGTCAGTTTCTGGTCAAGATTGATCTGGCAGAGCAAGCCTGTGGGTTCCGCTGGCCAGAGATCTACAAGGTGTCGCGCCTCGGTGAGTTCATGCGAGGCAAGGCGTCGCGCTACTTCAATCGACGGATTGATAGCTGGTGGAGTATTACGCCAACACTTGGGTATGTAATGGACCGGATGGTGGATGCGTACAAGATCGTCTTCTCGCGGAAGCAGGTGATCAGGCTATTTTCGGAACGCAAGGAGCGTGGCCGGTCGTGGAATGATCATCTCCTCTACTTGGTGGCCCTGCAAGAGGCTGTGGCGGCGACGAACTCATCCTTGAGAACATCGTAAAGCATGCGTCGCCGACGGCGCAGAGTCTGCTCATGAGGAAGTACAACGAGAGCCGCGACTACCTCAAGCATGCTGAAGAGCTGGTAACGTTTGTCCAAGCACTCGAAGACGAGTCGGGCACCGACCCGGCGACTGGAAGAGAGATCGTTAATGAAATCACCGAGACACGTCGCTGTCACAACTGTGGCCAGATCGGCCACATCGCTCGTGATTGCTCTGCGCCACGCAGGGGCGGTGGGGCGGCTAACAAGGTCAAGGGCGGCTATGGAGCCAACGGTGGTGGTAAGCGCAACGTCAAGTGGGCTTAGAGCGCGTCTCTGGGCGAGCTCGCGGACGACGACTGGATCCTCGACACGGGTGTGAGCTGCCACTTGGTGCGCAGCGCCTCGATGCTGACGGCAGTTGTGAAGTGCTCCGTGGAATACGACTGCGTGCAGCCAGACGGCAGTCGGCTTCAAGTCACGCATCGTGGTACGACTAAAATTTGTATACCGACGTGGACGGCGACGCCGTCGAAATCACGCTCTCGGACGCTGTCTTCGCGCCGCGTCTGTCGCGCAACTTGGTCTCGTATGGCCGCCTCGTCGCAAAGGGCTGTGTCCTCACGCAAATTAATGGACGTCATGTGGTCACTAAGAACGGCCGTGTCGTCTTCTACGTGACGCTTAAGAATCACGTCTTAGTGATCGACCGAATGCCCGGCGGTGCGCCGCGTCAAACTGTGGCCGAGATCGTGATGAGTGCCGTGGCGGATGACCCTGTCGAGCACCAGCGCCAGCAAGGTACGCTGATGGACTTCCACCGCCGGTTCGGCCACCTGAGCTTTGACACCATCGAACGCCTGGCGAAAGATCCACGCTCGGACGTCAAGCTCATGGACCACAAGCAGCTACACTGTCTGACGTGCTCCCAAGGGAAGCAGACGCGCGCTGTGCAGCCGACAGCGGATACCGGCGCCAGCTCGCCAACTGACTGCATCGGCGGTGTGATCTGCAGCGACCTCAAGGGTCCGATCACGCCGCGCGATAGGAGAGGAAACCGGTATCTGATCAACTTCATCGACCACAAGACCAACTGCTGTCGTGTATTCCTTGCGCCGACGAAGGACAAGGCGGCGAAGAAGTTCGAACACTTCCTGGTGTACTTCGAGAAGCGGTTCAACTACCGCATCCACATGCTGGGCACTGACGGCGGCGGGGAGTATGCCAACGTTGACCTCTTCTGTCGTGAGTCCGGCGTTGCCAGACAGGTGACGGAGGCTGGAAACCAAGCCAGCAACGGCAAGGCCGAGCGTATGCACCGGACAGTCTTCAACATGGTACGCTGCATGGTGTTCGCATGTGGTCTTCCACTCAGCTTCTGGGGCGACGCAGCCGAGTACGCGAGCTACATCCTTAACCGGATGCCCACGCGCTCAAACCCAGGCCGCAAGTCTCCGCTTGAAATGCTCGAAGGCAAGCCTCCGAACCTCAGCGACATCATCGTCTTCGGCTCTCCGTGCGAGGCGTTCCGCGATCCGAAGAAGAAGACGTTGCAGCCTCGCTCTGTCTCTGGCGTGATTGTAGGTAAGAGCGACGAGACCAAAGGCTTTCGTGTGTATGTTCCTAAGGACCGGGTCGTGTTCACGACGCGCCACATCAAGCGTGTCGAGACACTCACCGACGCCGGAAACGCTGAGCTCCGCCGAGTTCTCGAGAATGAAGCCGAGGAGGAGTTGGAGGAGCTTGCGCGGTCACGCCAGCAAGAACGTGCACTTCGGGAAGAAGAACGGGTCAGCCGTGACGCCGAAGAGGCCAAGTCGGGCACCGACGACGCACCACGTCGCTCAAGTCACGTGAGAAGTGACGACAACGCGCCAGCGACCACGCCTCGCCGCTCCACCCGTGCCACGAAGAAGTCGAAGCGTCAGACAGAGGCGGATGGCGACGAAGATGCTGTGGTCCCGGCCCCACCGGTCAAGTGAATGCTGTTGTCAACGCCGTGCGCGGGGAAGACGCGCAGGCGTCGGAGGAGACCGTCAATGCCGTGGTTAGTGCCGTCAAGCAAGTCTTTCAGACCGAGTTCGCGCACCTTCCCGATCCTAAGAACTACAAGGAAGTGATGCGCAGTCCTGATCGAGCGCTGTGGCTGCGTGCGCATATCGAGGAGCTGGATTCGCTCCGCGCGAACAAGACGTGGAAGATTGTGAAGGCCGTTGCCGGGATGATGCGCCTCCACACCGAGTGGGTGTACAAGAAGAAAAAGCACGATGACGGCACGATCGAGCGGTACAAGGCCCGACTCGTCGCGTGTGGAAACGAGCAAGTTCTCGGAGTCAACTGCCTGCTCACGTTCGCTGCTGTACTGGACCTGACCAGTGGCAAGGCGATCTTGGTGTTTGCTCGGCTTTGGCAAGTGCCTGCAAGACACTTCGATGTACCAAGTGCCTACGTGAAGGCCGCGAAGAAAGACGGCGTTGACATCTTCCTGCAAGTGCCGGACGGTATGGTGTTCACGACAGAAGAACTC
Organism: Pythium pyrilobum; assembly: GCA_023335905.1. Taxonomy (NCBI): domain Eukaryota; phylum Oomycota; class Peronosporomycetes; order Pythiales; family Pythiaceae; genus Pythium; species Pythium pyrilobum. The sequence goes on along the minus strand of JAADVV010000188.1, from coordinate 11,135 downwards.
GCGGGTTACGGTGTGGAGGGCAGGGCCGAGCTGGCACTCTGTCTGAAGCGCAGTCTCTACGGGCTCAAGCAAGCTGGAAGGCTGTGGCACCAGCTCCTGCACGACACCCTGATCAACATCGGGTTTGCACAGTGCATTACGGACTCGTGCCTCTACTACATGATCGACCGAGACGGAACGACGCTGGTGGGCACGTACATCGATGATCTCTTGGTGACTGGGACAAGCAGCGCTCGCGTGGACGCATTCTTCGCCCAGATGGGTAGTTTGGAGCTGAAAGACGTGGGAGCGGCCGAAAAATTCTTGGGCATGCGTATACAGTACGACGCGGGGACCGGATACCAACTCGACCAAGAGCACACCATCCACGAATTGCTGAAGAAGAACGGGCTGGGCAAGGCGAACACGTCTGCGACGCGCGCACCGATGGGTAACGAGCAGTTGACGGACGCGTCCGACGGAGGTGGCGCGCTGCTGCCCGCAAAGGGTCCAGGCACACCGGAGCATCCTACAATCAAGAGCTTTCAATCTCTAGTCAGAAGTCTACTGTGGGTGGCACGATATCTCATTCGCGGTACACCGCGCCACACGACGATCGCACGCGCCCACCATCGACGACTACAAGCTGGCCAAGAGAATCGCGCGCTACTTGGCAGGAACGGCCAAGTTGAAGCTCAAGATGGCCAACGACGGTGGCCCGTGCTTCCCCTTGCGCATAGACTGCTACACGGACGCGGACTTCGCTGGAGACAAGCAGGATCGCAAGTCCGTGAGCGGTGGCATCGTGCGGATCAATGGTATGCTCGTCGACTGGCACTGCCGTAAGCAGATTGCCGCGGCGCTCTCCACCGCAGAGGCTGAGTACGTCGCGGCGTCAATCGGCGGCAAGAAAGTGCTGGGGCTACGTGAGTTGGCTGGTGAGCTGAGGTTGGCAGTGAAGCTGCCCATGATCATGTACATGGACAACCAGGCCGCCATCAAGCAAGCCGAGAACGAGGCGAGCTCAGCACAGGCGAAGCACGTGGACGTGCGCCTCAAGTTCCTCACCGACTACAACAAGAAAGGCATCATCAAGCCGACGTACGTACCGACGCAAGACATGAAAGCGGACCTGTTGACGAAAGCGCTGCCGGCGCCGAGGATCATCGAGCCTCGTTCGGCTGTAGGGCTCGTGTGAGCAGAAGCCCTGGGGAGGAGTGTTGGAAATGGGCTGTCCAGCAGGTAACCCATGGGCCATGGCTCCAGTCGACCCGACCCGAATCCGGCACGCGAAAGGACGCCGAGTAGAGCAGGAGCGACCAAGCCCGAGCAGAGCAGGAACGGACGAGCGGTGAGCTCGCCTGAGGACAATGAGTGGACGGTAAGCGTGCAAGCGAGGAGGAATGGATTGCCCTGCGGCAGCTGACGTTGTAATACACTCAAACATTTCAGCGACTCTGTGAACAACCTTTCAACACAGACAAATGGTATCCGTATCTTGCTGGATAGCGATCGTAGGGTAGAAGAGGAAAGCATAACACGACCCTGGATTTGCCGTGAAGAACTCAAGTCAACTGCAGTACTTCGGACTCCAAACGACACCAAGTCCCGTCGCCAGTAGGAGGCGACGTTAAAAAAAAAAATTAAAAAAAATAACCTTCTTCCAGGAGCTGCGCATCGAGCAGCACCTGACGACCGTGATCATTCGACCGAGACGTGCCTGGTTGCTGCGCCAGCACGTAACGAGATACCCAAGGTAGCACCCGGTCGCGCTTTCAGGAGCTGCGGCCACAGGGCGAAGAGAAACCCGCCCGCCCGCGCATCCGGACAGTGGTTAAGCGGCTGAGCGACCGGGGTGCGCTTCCCCCCAGCCACTGGCACGCGCGTGACCAGGGATCACGTGCTGCAAGCCAGTGGCAACCCGTTAGGCCTCACAACCCTAGCGGTCAAGACCCCCCGGACTTCAGACCAGAGTGCCTGCAGTTCACCTCGTCAGCGACTGAGAAACGCGAGGTGTTAATGTCAGCAGCGACTTACCAGTCCAAGCACTTGATTGCCTGTGTGCGTACGCGGCCGGCGCCTGCACTGCCTTCGCTGAGCGGCAGGTTTTAGCCCCGCGCTTCACCACACTCTCTTGCATGGCATCTTGAGGAAATGGAGCAATGCAAGAGAGCTTTCGCGTGGGGCCACCGCATCGGATTCCTGCGTGACCATCCGTCATGTGGGACTGCAATATGCGATCCGCGCCAAGAAAGACTGAAAAAAAACTGATTCAAACGTCTTGTTCGGTTCGAAACGCGAAAAAGTGAAAAAACGCTTCCATAGATATCACCCAGTTGCGTTGATTTCAAATGGTGACGGTTCGGACATATTCGGACAAACTCGGACATTCTGATTAGGAAATAACCAAACTTAGTGTGGACCACACTAAAACGGACGGGGAATGGTGTCTCGCGCCGGGGCGCTCCTCCGGAAAGCTCCGTCGCCTGCGCTAGAGCGCTTCGTACCACCACCCGTCGCCTCGCTCCGGCGGCGGGCTTTTAGAAACATTCTTCTGGTCGTCGATGTTCATTTAGGCATGCAAAGTCCTACTAACTCCATACAAGGATCGTCCTGGCTTACCACTCGGACATTTATTCGGTCACGTTCTTCATACTGAATTAGTATCCGATCAGACTCAGAATCATGTGTCCGAATGGTCACTTTTTCCTACCATTGACTATCATCTGATTGGTCGAAGTTTGTCAATTTCAAACTTCGTCCAGAAGGAGCACGGCAACCCTCGGCTGCGACCCCGAGACCAGTGCGCACGGCGATCTCTTCGCGCGTATTGGCCCGCAGCGCACGAGAAATCCCCGTAGCGGTGGGCTGAAGGACGTCACTTGTTCATGGCTGAAGTGTTTGTGCGCCAGAGGCGCTCACAGTCGCGCCAGCACGCGCGCAAGTACGGCGACGTGCCGCTCAGCGCCGGCGAAGTCGAGTACCTCACGCGCCAAGACGAGGCCGCGCGCCGCCGCCAGCGGCTGCTACAAGTGAGAGAGCAGGAAAAGAGGGCCGCGCAGATCGTCACAGAGCGGTACCGCGACAATCTGAGGAAACTGCAGGGTTACAAGCTCAAGTATGCGCGCCAGGAGCGCCGCCTCGAACAGGAGGTGCTGCTCTCAGCGCTGCACGAGAAGTACCAGCTGAGTCTGCAGGGTATGGGCACGGCGCAGCGCAATGCGCGCGAAAAAGTGGCCGAGCTAGTCGAGCTCGCGCAGATCGAGCAACGCAAGTGGGCGTTCAACAAGCATGGCGAGAGGGAGCGATTCGACGACGCCGTGGACGCCGTGGAGGAGGACGCGGCGCATCGACTCGCGAGACAGCGAGAGATCGAAAGAAACCTTATGAGGCAGAAGCAGATGAGCGCGAAACAGCGAGTTGAGGCAAGCGCGCGGGCCAAGCGTGAGCTGGAGATGGAACTTCGTCTCGGGCGAGCACAGAAGGACGCCCAACGGTATCGATTTGAACACGCGGAGACTGAGGAGTTTTCGTACCCGCGCAAGACACCGAAGGACGTAATGGTGTACCAGTTCACAAGAACGCACTGCGTGACGCTGCCTGTGACGAGCGAGAATGGTGGCGCGAAGCCGCAGCAAAGCAATGCGACAACAGAGGGGTTCAAAGAGGTCAGGGTGATCCGCCACAACCGAGTGCAGAGGCGGACAGTGAGTGCACTTGAAGAGGCCGAGGCGTACCGAGCGAAGATGGAACGGAAGAAAGAAGAGGAGCGACTCGTGCGGGAGGAAAACGCCCGTATTGCTGACTCGCGCGGCGAGCAGGCTCTCCACGTTGTGGATTCAATTCGTGAGGGAGACGAAGCCATGGATTGGCTGGCCACAATGGATCGCCACCAAAGAGCTAACGTGGATTCAGAGGTGGGTGAGTTCGAGTATACTGCCAAGGCTGCCGCGACACACGGCGAAATCGCTGGAATCAAGGATGAAGGCAGCAGTGAGGCGTTTGCAAGGATGTTCGGGATCGAGGACGGCAGCGATATATTGGATGCGTGCGATCACGACGACGAACGACTGGTCGGACCTCAGCGCGTCTCAGCTAGACGTCCTGGCAGTGTGGATGTGTTGGATGACTTGTTCTCGGTCGATAACGACTGGTTCCCTGACCCCGATGCGGAGGACCCCAGCGATCGAGCACCCCCCCCGCCAGTTGATATTGCTCCAGAGCTTGCAATCGAACGAAAGTTGGACTCGATTAGTGATCTGCTCAAGAGAGTCGCGGACCACGACAGTGACAAGTGGCACACGAAAATTGATGACCGTGGCAATAGGCGTGCCTCGGGCAGCCGCCGTGTCGACAGAGTCGTCTCGTCGTCAACACCCTCTCCAGCCGCCTCAACTCGTGATCGCGGGACCATCGCTACGCACGGTGCTTGTGCCTCTGCTGCCGTCAGTCGAATGAACGACTCGGGTTACAAGCGCAACCAGGATTTTCACAATGGTGAGGGTGAAAGCCCGAGGAGTCTCGTGCGCAGTGGTCCTGTTTCTACCTCCGAGTGTGAGAGTGAACCCACTTCTCGACGCTACCGAGCCCACGCCACTGGTGATCGCGAGGGCACGTCGAGCGTTGTGCGTGGTGGTGATCTCGCCTCTGCTTCTGAGAACCAAAACGAGCGAGGAACTGAAAGCTACAGTCACGCCTGCGGTGATGATCGAGAGACGGGGGACAGCGCCGGGCACGGAGAGCCTAGTGCAGAAAATATGAGCGAGGTAGGTTTCACACGACCCCGCCCATACTCTGCAGGCAAACGCCAGAGCTTGGTGTCTGTGGTACACGACGAGCTCCCCTGCTGCGGCGATAGTGTTGGCGAATTGGACTCGGAACACGATCGAATCCACTCGACTCCTCAAGACTATGAGAGCGATGTCGCCGTCGTTCGCGGTGATCCTGCTTTACCTGTTGTCAACCTCAACGAGTCGGGTGACGCGAGTGATTTCGATCCTTCGCAACTACTCGCGGAGAGTGAGCTCCACGTCGACGGCTTGTCGTATCTCCGGCAAATGCAAGAGGAGGTCAATGCCATGAGAAGCAGTTCTTCATCCCTGCCGCAGTACTCGCTGCCGTTGTCCGGCTCGTTCAGTTCAATGAACGATAGCTTTGCCGAGCGCGACGAAGGCGGTGATACGCTCACCAACCAGTTGGTTCCAATGTTTTCACAAGATCATCGTCGGAGCAGCGTCGCGTCGTCTGCTGGTAGTGATCGGCACCGACGCACCGCTCATCTGGATGTGAAAGGAGACACTTCGATCCTCTTGGACGGTCTCGCTCCGCAAAACACCGAGTTGGCGAGAAGCGTTGAGCATCCAAGCGGGTTCCCCCCAGTTGACGAGCAACACGCTGCACCTGTTGAGACAGAACCCCGTCGTGGAGATAGCATTGGTGCCTCCAAACGGGAAGAGACTGACGCAGGGGTGGGTAGCTCCGTACAAGATGCAGCACGTCTCGGTGGAGTCACACCGCAGGACCAACGCCACACCAAGTCTGGACGCCAAGCGGAAGACCAACAAGCGCTCCACGACTTCTCATTTTCGTCCGAAAGCTCTTCAGATTTTTCGACATACGTGTACCTCACAAAGATGCGAGAGATGGGAGGGATCTCGGCCCAGAGCGCGTCGCGTGATGAAAGATCCCAAGTCCGTGGAAACCGCAGTGCAGTGGCGTCCTCCAGCGAATCCCTCTCTGATCTAAGCAGCGTAAGCAGCTTTCAAAGACGCGGCGCCGATATCTCTCAGCGCCGAGAGCCATCGGCGATTCGTCGCGAGTCGATTGAGTCGTCGTCCAGTTCGGCGCCTTCGATCGATGCGCGCTTCCAGTATCTCATGAACATGACAGCAGTCGCTGGGAAGGCCCTGCCGCTGCATCTCAACCTGCCTCCTCGGGACTTCAGTCAGCGAGACATGCGAATTCCACCGCCGAAGTTGTCTCTCGGTGTGTACACGAGTGACTCAGACGATAGCGATTCTCGAACGGCGGGGCGAGGCGTTGACGAGCGTGAGGATTCGCGACGTGATGAAACATTGTCCACGCACGATCCGCCTTTGGAAGAGAAGCGTGCGATTCCTGGGAACGCTGAGAGGACCATTCAACTGCCACCCACTCCATTTGGGGAGATGGATCTGACCAATCCACCGGTGTCGCTGTTTCACTCTTCACCTTCCAGCGTGTCGTCCGAACATGGCGAGGCGGACATCCAGCAATCGACAACCTCTGACCATAGCAGACACGTGAAGCAGTACGCGCTCGAAGACTTAGATGAGAGACTAGCGGCCTTGCCACCCCCGCCGTTCGGGAGCTTCGACATGAGCCAACCGCCGATGCCTCTTGCGTGGGAAGCGTCCGATGTAGAGAATTCGATCGCCGGCGGCGAGGGGGAAGGAGGGGGCGAGAACGTTGATGAAGATGCCAGTCAGACGGGGGATCCCCCGCACGCAGCGGGCGGAGATCTGCCCGCGACGCCGCTGAAGAGAGCGGAAGCGTTGTTTGTGCCCTTCTCTGCGTTCGGCGACGCGGCACAGCGGACGAGCATTTCGCCACCAACGAGTCCGACGGGCAGCGTGTCGCTCGCGGAGGCCTTCCGCCTGCGGCACCCGAGCTTCCAGCGGCGTGCCCAGTCGAACAAATCGCTTCTGGAGCAGCGTCGCGAGCAGCTCGAGGAGAAGCGTCGAGTGGCATCACAGACAGAAGACCGAGCGCGTGGACCACCGCCATCTCCGTCGACTGCCAGAAAGGCATCGCCGTCGCCAGCTCGCAGCCGCGCGGCGTCGAGCCGTGGCGTGCCACCCGCAGTGCCGCTGAGCATGCCCAAGCCCGACCTGCTGGACCGACTCGCGAGCGGGGAGCGCGCCAAGATGACGCCACAGGAGATGCGGGAGCGCACGCGGCGGCTGTACAGCCAACTGCCCGAAGTCACCGAGAAGAAGCGGCAAGAGGACGTGCTCGAACGCCGCCGCCAGCGGCTCGCGGAGATGCGCGACCGAGAAAAGGTGGGGGGGGGGTATCTAGAAGCGAGGACTGGGCGTGCTGCTGATGGCGTCTTGTGATGTGTGTTTGACTGGCAGGCCCGACGGCAGCAGCAGCGGCAGCGGCGCGAGCAGGCGCCGTGATCCAACCGCAGAGGAAGACGAGGAGGCGGAGTTTGGCGCCATGGGCGCGTCGTGGGTCTTTCTCTCCCTCTATTTAATACACTGGACGCTGCGTGGCAGCTTCTCACTCGCTCGTCTTGCGCGGCGTGGGCTTGTCGTCGCCCGACGTGAGATCCGGGATGGTCTGCGAGAGAGTGAGGGTGAGTGGGGGTGGACAACTGGGTACGGCCACGCAGGGACGGTACGTACGAGGTCCGGCTTGAGGATCACGTGCATGAACTGCGAGCCGGCGAAGAGCGAGCCGATGGACGCGCCGAAGAGCACGGCGTAGTGCTTGGCGCTGACCTTCATGGTCGTCGTGTGGATGTGTGGGTGGGGAGAGTGGGAAGCCAAGCAACAAGCATCTGATTGGTTGATTAGAAGTAGTCATGTGTTGTGATTGGCTGAAATGAATTGTGGCCGAACGTCTCCATGTCTCTGGCAATCAGCAATTGAAGACTCGACACGATGCTCGCGCAGATCCGACGACGCGTGCCGCTCGGGCGCGTGCGCACCACTGCGGTGGGTAGCACGCGGGGGCTCGCGGATGCCGCGCCCAAGCCGCGCGGGCCGGCGACGCCCAAGAAGAAGTCCAAGGACGGGCGTTTCGTGACGGTCGGGCTGCCGCTGCTGCTCTTCGTCGTCGGCGGCTATGCGACGCTCACGCAGGTAAGAACGCTGTGCTTACATGGCGTGTGCAGATGTGGTGGAGGCGATGGAGGGGAACTGATGCCTGGTGGTGCTGGTGGTGCTGGTGCTGCTGTGTGCTGTAGTTTGTGGGCGGCAAGTACGAGGCGCGCGACCACAAGATCAAGAGCCAGTCGACACGCGCGTTCGACCTCGACGAGGAGCACAAGGTGACGCTTACTCGCCTGCCTATACCCACGCATTGTACCCGGTGTGACTGACTTGAAGGCGCTAACGTGGTGGTCGCCGTCTTGCTCGCTGTAGAAAATGACCAAGAAGTTGCTGACGGACGACTTTGAGCTGAAGCCCGTGCCCAAGTTGGACGCGCCGCAAAAGTGACGACGCCTCCGCGTCGACCTTGCATGTAGAAGGAGGAGCGCTTGGGTTGGCCATGCGTGAGGATAACTAAGCGATTGGTACGAGGAATAGAGACAGAAATGTACTACTGACCGCGAGTTCCGCCGCCGCATTCGTCCGCAGCAGCTTCGATGTCACTGTTTCATAGACCTCCCATTACAGTGACAGTAGACCCATGTCACAAAAACGAAATTATAGTGACCATTAACATCCCTGTTCCCACCAGTTCTCGAAGCTCGAAGCTCAACAAACGTGAATGGGGCGCCGGCGATCCAAGTGGAAGGACCAAGCGAGCGGCGCGGCGGACCGCTGCGCGCGGCTGCTGCAGCTCGCAAAGGCAGGCGACTGCGGCGAATTGTTGAAGCTGCTGGCGGCCGAGTGGCCGTCTCCCATAGTTAGCGGTGGAGACGAAGCCAATGGCCTCCCAACGGATGCGGAGGCCATCCAGCAGTGCACCGAGTTCCTGCAGCTCACTCACGACCACAATGACTCGACGGCGTTGCATCTTGCAGCCAGCGAAGGAAAGGCACCAATGGTGGAGATGCTGCTGAAGCTCGGAGCTGGTGAGATCCATTTGAGCGGTGGACGCAAGCGATACGCCCGCACGCCGCTGCATGAGGCTGCGATCAACGGGCACCTCGCCGTGTGCAAGCTGCTGGTCGAGTACGGATTTCTTGTTGATTGCCACACGACAAGAGCAAGAACTCCGCTGATGTATGCAGTCAAGGGCAACCATTTGGACGTCGTCAAGTATTTGATCGAGAGCGGTGCGAGTATCAACGAACAGAACGAGATGGGCATGACGCCTGTGTACGTCGCGGCACAAGACGGCCATGCAGACATCATTCGCTATCTGGCGAGTCAAGGAGCTGACCTGAACCTCGCGAATCGTACTCGCCACACCCCGTTGCATGAGGCTGTTGCTGGTGGATTCCTCGAGATCGTCGCGTTCCTGCTGGACAGCGGCGCAGAGAAGCACGTTGTCGACGCCATGGGGGTCACGATCTGGCACGAGGCCGCCGGTAACGGCTCCGTGGAGCTTTTGGAGGTGCTGGTGAATTACCAGGTCTCGCTGAGTCTAGGCGGCCATGATCAAGTCGACAAGGTCATGGCGCGGCATCCATTCCACTATGCCGCGGTCGAAGGCAGGGCGTTGTTCATGGAAGCGCTGCTGGCCAAGCAGCTCGTCGACGTCAACATGACGGACGAGGATAACTGTACAGCGATCTACTACGCCGCCGCGAACGGGCATGCGGATGCGTTGCACGTGCTGCTGAAGAATGGAGGCGACCCGAACCTCTGTTCGATCCGCCGCTCGCCGCTGCACTGCGCCGTCGAGTGGCGGCGGCTGGAATGCATCACGCTGCTACTGGCACACGGCGCATCCACGACAGTGAAAGACAAGGATGCGCTGACACCCGTAGACATCGCACGGCAGCGCCAGGACGCCGAGGTGCTCGCATGCTTTGGGCTGGGGGCGGAGGCATGCCCATAAGTTCGTCTAGGATCACACATACGTACTTAAGCAAACATCGTACTTTGGAGGATGTGTACTGTGCAGTCTGGGCCTCGCTGCGGCAGCAGTTGCGCCTGGTTGGTCTGGCTTCTGGGTTTTTCTCTTGGTTCTTGCTTGTTTCGAAATTAGAAACGAGTAGCGTTTCTATATCCTCCGCCATTTCTATTTGGATTTCTATCCGTGTTCAGAAGGGGGAGAGTGTTGGGGACCGACCCACAAAAACACACGGCAAAGACGACCGAGCAGCTCCGACCAAAGCGACGACCGTCGACGGAAACGATCGCGCCGCGGACACCTCCCACGCGCGCACACCACCACTAGCGTCTCCACCGACCGTCCAGCGTTCCTCTCGGCGTCGTCCGCATCGATTTGAGCCGTCTGCCGCCGTCTGAGGCCGCGTAGAAATCGAGGAAGCTTCCACCCACCGATTCTCTCCGTGACCCCCCATTATGGCGTCGATCGCGGCTTCCCCGGGCTTCCCAGAGGCGCTGAAGAAGCGCTCGCGGCTTCTCTCAGGCGGTGATGCGTACGAGCTGCCGCGCATGAAGCGCTGCCGCGGCGGCGCGAGCGAGTACGCGTCCAACGGCGCGCTGAACGATGCCATGGGCGACGACGACGCCGGCAAGGACGTGCCCAAGTACACGCAGCGCCACGTTGACTACTTTGAGCAGGTCAAGCAGGCCGAGATCGCGCGGATAAAGTGCGTTTTCTGTTGCTTGTTTCGTGGTTTGTAACGCGTTGATTTAGGCGACGAGAATTGATGGATGGAAACTTGTTTGTGCAGAGCCGAGTATGAGCAGTACATCATGAAGAAAGAGGTCGAGTTCCAGCAGTTCCGCCAGGAGGCGGCGCGCCTGCAGGAGCACGCGCAGAGCCAGGAGCGCGACGTGCAGCGGCTCGCGAGCGAGAACAAGCTGCTCAAGCGCGCGATCACGATCCAGAGCCAACAGAAGGACGAGTGCCAGCAGGAGAACGCGATGCTCAAGGGGCTCGCCACGCAGGCTGCGGACCACATCAAGCGGCTCGAGCAGAACAACTACGCGCTGCGCGTGCACCTCCAGACGAGCACGAGCGCCGGCCTGGGCCACGCGTCGCCGAATCCGGACGTGTATTAGATGTGGCGCGCCCCGGCGGCGCGGCGGACCCCACGCACGCATCAAGACGAAGGACGTCCCCTCCCCCATCCAAGCTCGTTCTAGCCCGTCTGCCTTTTGATCCACGCGAGACAAGAGATGCAAGGCCAAGAGGAGGAAGGGACGTACACTCCCGTGTGCGGTGCTGGCCCTCTTCCGCCGCCGGTGGGCGTGTGCGTGCCGTGAAGACTCCCCCCCTCCCCCAGCGATGGATATTTTTATTTTTCCTTTTTTTTTGTTGTTTCATCATCTCCGCAGCTCTTCTTCTTATTTGATATTTGCCGT
>JAADVV010000187.1:0-22936 GCA_023335905.1 Pythium pyrilobum | reverse complement strand
TGCAGTTGTTCCCGGGTGATTATCGCGGTTCGATAGATACATTAGTATCTTGTTAATTAGGATAGCTTAGTATGTAGAACTTGCCAAGTGAAAAACACTCGCTACTGATTGGCCAATCAGGGGGTGGGGTGGGGGGGTTCATTCCGGAGTGATGGTCTCGTGATCTCTTTTCTATCGTTGGAGAGATTCGTGGGCGAGTTGATCACTGTTGATAGACTAAGTACGATAGACCGCTCTGAGAGCGGTCTATCGTCACCCACCACTCGCGGATTCCCCACGAACAACAAACAGTCCATTCCAGTTTCCAGTACTATACTTCCACTCTCCTCCCCACCGGGTCGTGCGGTTACGAATTATCGACGCCAACACGATTTAGACGACTCTGCACACACCGAAATGCAGCACCAGCCTCGCGTGGTCGTGGTCGGCGGCGGCATCATCGGGCTCACGTCGGCGCTCGCGCTGCTGCAGCACGGCTTCCGCGACGTCACGGTCGTCGCCGCGGCGTTCGACGGCCTCGTGTCCCACGTCGCCGGCGCGGTCTGGGTGCCCTTTGCGCTGCCGACCCATATCGACCCGCACCAGACCAGGTTGAGACGCGGACGAACGACGCGATGGACGACGGCTGTCCTGTCGTAGTTTCTCTCCCGGTGGTGGTCTAACGGAGCACGATGCTGCTGGCTCGACAGGAAGTGGTGCGAGGCGAGTATGGCGTGGCTCGAGCAGCTCCACGCCACGCACGGCGAGGCCGTGGGTATCCACTTTGTCAAGGGCCACGACGTCGAGGCATGTGGCGTGCCGGCGGTGGTGAGTGGGACTTTTGCGACTACTGAGAGGGGAACCCGAGTGGTGGTGGTGTCATCTGTCTGAGATGAATATGGATGGCATACGTGGTGTCTTAGACACACCCGTACTGGGCCCACTGCGTCAAGAACTACCGTCTGCTCTCGCGCGCGGAGGCCCAGGCCGTGGGTCCCGGCATGACCCACGGCAGCTCGTTCGAGACCATCATCTACAAGCCAGAGTACGTCGTCCTGTACTCGTTCACTTTGACTACCCGCGTGCGTGCGGTCGGTCTAAATAACGGAGACCATCTCTCGCTCATCCTACGTTATTCGGCAGGGTCCTCATGGCGTTCGTGCGCGAGCAGATCACGGCGCTCGGCGGCAAGTTGGAGACGCGCCATGTCGAGGACGTGGACGCCGTCGGGCGCTGCGACCTGCTGGTCAACTGCACGGGGCTCGGCGCCAAGCAGTTTGCCCACGACGAGACGGTGTACCCGGTGCGCGGCCAGGTCTTCCGCGTGCACCACCCGGGCATCAGGCGCTTCACGATGATCGTGCACCGCGACGGCTCGCACACGTACGTGCTGCCGCGCCCGCGGGGCGAAGTCGTGGTCGGCGGCACGGTGCAGCCGCACAACTGGGCCACCGAGAACGACGCCGAGGACCTCAAGGGCGTCTGGAACCGCGCGTGCGCGGCCGTGCCCGCGGTCCGCGACGCCACGATCCTCAGCGAGCACTGCGGGCTGCGCCCGGCGCGCGCGGACGGCGTGCGGCTCGAGGTGGACGCCAAGCGCGCGGCCGGCGGCGCCGTCGTAATCCACAACTACGGCCACGCCGGCTCGGGCCACACGCTCCAGTGGGGCTGTGCGCTCGACGTCGTGCGTCTCGCGTCGCGCTACTTTCCCCCCGACGCCAGCAGCCGACTGTGAGGCACATCCGCAGTAGCTCGTGCATCCGCAGCAGCAGAGACGAGGGCTCGGTACACCTTGGCGGCGTCAGAATGGTAGTCTTTTGTATGCCCATTCAGTCAGTCTCTCTCTCTCTCTCTCTCTCTCTGTCTAAGATCGGCTAGTCGTCGTCGTCGTGGATGACAAACTCGAGGTGTTCGTACGCGGCGCGCTGCATCTCGTGGGACACGCGCAGCCGCTCGATCAGCGCCGACTCCTCCTGCTCCATCTGCTGGATGAGCTGCTCGTTGCGCAGCGTGCGCTCGTGCTCGCTCGCGAGCTTCTCGCGCGCGCTGCGCAACAGCTCTCGCTCGTGGCTCTTCTTGGACAGCTCGCGCCGCTGGATCGCCGTCCTCTCGTGCGAGCGGATGCCGCGCGACCGCTCCGAGAGCTCGCGGTGCTCGCTGTCGCGCTTGCACTGGATGCGCTGCAAGTGCGCGGCCCGCTGCGCGCGCGTCTCCTGCACGATCTGGGACCGCATCGCGTTGATCGCACTCACGGTCTGGTGCTTGCGGCCGCGCGACGTGGCCACGGCGTGCTCTGCAAGAGATGATCAGACGTCCACCCTACAAACAGCCCCGGTCCAGTCCAGTGTCACGTACGGTTGTAGTCGTGCGTGCGCTTGATCTCGGCCCGCAGCTCGTCGAGCGCGCGCTGCTTGGCCCGCTGGTGCTCGGCGTTGCGCCGCTTGATGGCCTCGATCTCGCGCGCGCGGCGGTTCGCCTCGTCGATCCGCTTCTGGGCGCGTGCCTCCTCTGTGCGCAGGTGCACGAGCCTGTTCGACAGCACCTGCACGTCGGCCTCGGCACGCCTGCGCTCGTTCTTGGCCTCGAGCATCGCGCTCGTGAGCTGCGTCAGCGCGGCCTCGTTCTCCTCGGCGTACTCGTCGCCATCGTGTCCACCACCACGCGGCGTGCGCGGCGAGAAGGCGCCGCCGGTAGCGGACGGCAGGTCGATCTCGTCGGCGTTGGCCTCGAACCACTCAAGGAACGCGAGCTTAGCGATCTCGCCCGTCGCGCTCGGATCCATATCGTCGAGCGCGCGGTCCAGCACACGCGGTGCGCAGCTGAAGCCCATGTCGAGCAGCAGAGTGCCGAGATGCTCCGTGCCAAACGTCCTATCACGCGAAGGCGAGTCAGCCTGCTGAGCGTCGGCTTCACCACCGCGAGCAAAGCAGCGACGTACCCGTTGCCGGCGTCGTACCGCGCGAAGAGCGCGTCGAAGCACGGCGTCTCACTCGCGCTGTCGCCATTGGGGACGGCGCCGTGCGCGTCCTTGGCGTCGTACTCGGTCTCCGGCATCGCTCACTCGGTGCTGGAGCCTGGGAAAGCCACCAACCCCACACGCAAGGACTTGAACAGTGAGCACAGCAGCGGAACGCAAACACACTCGGCTCTATTCAGCAGCGGAGCAGCGACTCCCGCCAGAGGCGTGGTCGCTGGTCGGCTGCGGCACATTCTGGGCACAGCGTGTCGGCAGTGCGTCTGAGTCCGCGGCGGCCAAGTCAAAAATAGCGAGACGGTGAGACCCGTGAATACGCCAGCTCTAGGATACGCACCAGAGGCCTCCTGCTTTTTGTACTCTTCTACGCCGCGTGGCGCCAGATCGCGTCCGCCACCTTGGCCACGTCCACCATACCCGGGACGTCGTGCACGCGCAGCAGGTCGGCGCCTTGCTCGACGGCCGCGCAGCACGTCGCCGCGGTGCCCCACGCACGGTCCTTGGGCTCGGGGCGGCCGCAGATCTGGCCGATGAAACCCTTGCGGGAGGCGCCGACCAGCACGGGCAGCGCGTGGCACAGCGCTTTGAACTCGCGCAGGCGGCGCAGCACGCTCAGGTTGAGCTCACCGCTCTTGGCGAAGCCGACGCCCGGGTCGACGACGAGGTTCCACGAGAAGATACCCGCGCGCGTGGCGGCGGCGACGCGCTCGTTGAGATAGATGGCCACATCGCGCACGACGTCGTCGTATTGCTGCCACAGCGAGACCGATGAGGATGAGGAACCTGTGTAGATCACCATTGGGAACGAGGCGACGAGCGATCGTACCTTGAGACCCGTCATGGTCTGCGGACTGCCACGCATGTGCATCAGAATGATCTGCACAGCAAGGAGAAAGAGCTCTCGTCAGCACACGACTATCTTATCCACACAGAGCAGTACATTCCAAACCAGAACGCACCGGCACGCGCAGCTTCGCGACGGTCTCGAGCATCAGCGGGTCTTTCTCGCCGGCGGAGACGTCGTTGACGACGTTCGCACCGGCCTCCACGGCCTGGCGAGCGACCTCGGCTTTGGTCGTGTCGATCGAGATCGGGATATGGCTCTTCTCGCGGATGCCGCGGACCACGGGCACGACGCGCGCGAGCTCGTCCTCGAGCGACACGGGCGCCGCGCCGGGCCGCGTCGACTCGCCGCCAATGTCGATAATGTCGACACCGTGCGCCTCCATCTCGCGCGCCTTCTGGATCGCGATCTCTGCGGTCGACAGGTCGTCGCCGTCGCTAAAGCTGTCGGGCGTGACATTGAGGATGCCCATGACAAACGTCTTGGTGCCGAGTTGCCACGGCGTGTGCTTCGCGACCGGAAGCAGCGGCACGGGCGGCGCGTAGGCCGTCGCGGCGCTGCTCTGCAGAGCATCCAGCAGCTCACGCATGGTCTTGTGGACCGCAGGGTGCTGGAAATCGGGTGCGATATCGCAAAAGGGCACGAGCACAAAGTCGCGCTCGACGATCCGCTCGTGCGGGATGATCAGCGGCCCTTCGCTCGTCTCCGTCGAGACCACTGCGTCGCCGTAAAAGAGCACGTCAACGTCGATCACGCGTGGCCCATAGCTAATGCAGCAATACACTAGAGTCGTTAAATGGGGACGGATGGCAAGTGTAGGAAGTGAATGGACGCTGCGTACCGGAAGGACACGGTGCGGCCGATGTCCCGCTCGATGGACTTGAAGGCCTCGAGCAGCGCCGCCGGCGCGAGCCACGTCGTGAGCTCGACGACGATGTTGAAGAAAGCTGGCTGGTCCTCCACGTACTGCGGCGCCGTGCAGTAGAGCCGCGACGTGGCGACGACCGGGCCGGCGCGGTCCGCGAGCAGCGCCAGCGCGCCTTCTAAATGCAGGATCTTGTCGCCTACAGAGCGGCTCTGAGCGCGGGAAACGCATGGAAAGAGAGAGAAAATACACAGGCGTACCTAAGTTGGTGCCCAGCGCAGCGTACACGCGCACGGGCGGCGCTACGTCCACCGCGGACGGCGCGAGCGGCGTGGCCATCCTCCTCTTTCTCGTCCCTTCAATTGCGTTTTGCGCAGAGCTGCTCGCTCACCCAAGCAGACGTGAACCATCACTCCTATTTACCACATTTAGTGTGGGCTACCTTATGTGTATGTCGTACTGGATTAGTGCACTAAACTAGAACTTCGTTTTATCGCGGGTGTTTTGTTGGAGTTCCCCATTCGTGGCACTGCTTTCCCTATGCCCGCGCGACCACAATGGAAGCAGGTGCGGAAGCCCGCCTCGCGCGGCGCATTGCGCGCGTTCCTGCGCGTTCTGCGGCGCCACAATACGTTCATCTTCTTACTGAGTCTCTCCTCTTTCTGTCCATGTCAGCCAGCACGGAACCAGACCAGTTCTACTTGCTGCGCGGGCCCGACAAGAGTGGGTTCTTTCCGCCATCATCAGTTCGCGGACGTGGCCCATACTGACGTTTTCGTTGTATTTGCGCAGTCGGCACGGACGACGTGGACTACCATGACCTCCTGAAGGCCTACAAGCTCGAGTCGCAGCTGGCCAAGATGGCCAAGACGCCGCTGCCGCCCACGTACCAGCACTTGCTGCGCGGCGTGGGCGAGAACCCGTCGTGCGCCGGCGTCAAGGGCGACCTCTTGGAGCTGCTGCAGGGCGTGCCGTTCGACCGGCCGATCGAGCCGTTCCCGGAGAACGTGGTCAAGAGCGCGCTGCAGCTTCCGCCGGCGAGCAAGTCGGGCCCAGTGATGCACCCGTTGAACGGCAAGGCCGGCCGCAGCGGGCTCATCCACGCGCCGCCGTCCACGGCGAGCGAAAAGCAGCAGTACGAGGACAAGCTCAAGTCCAAGAGCAAGGACGACAAGGACAAGAAGGATAAGAAGGACAAGAAGAAGGAGAAGCGCAAGCGCGAGGACGGCGAGATCCTCCAGAAGGTGCTCGCGCCGCTGGCCGCCGAGCTCAAGGCGCTCACGTGGAGCGGCTGGGTCGTGAGCGGCAAGGCCGGCAACCCGTTCATCCAGAAGATCACGCGCGAGAACTGCAAGCGGCTCGGCGTGCCCAACTACTTTGACTTTGTCAAGGAGCCGATGGACCTCACGCGCGTCAAGGAGAAGATCGAGCGCGCCGAGTACACGCGTATCGACCAGTTCACGGTCGACATCAAGCTCATGGTCGCGAACGCCAAGACGTTCAACCGTGTGGGCGAGCCCGTGCACCAAATGGCCGTCGAGCTCGAGCAGCTCTACGCGTCCAAAGTGCCGGCGTACAGCGCGGCGTTCGAGGACATGCAGAACGAGCGCAAGAAGCGCAAGAAGGAGAAGAAGAAGAAGAAGGACAAGAAGAAGGACAAGCCGTGAGAGAGAGAAAGCCAGACAGACAGAGAGGCAACAGAGGAGACAACGGCGCTCGGCCGCGTGGGTTTGACGCCGCCACCACCATCTAAAATAAATATTGCGCATGGCGATTGGCGTGTCCATCAACACGATCACATCATGAGCTGCTGCGTCTCGCGGCGGCCGCGCACACGCACGTCGAGCTGCGGCGCCACGGGCACGAGCCAGAGCAGCGCGTTGCGTCCAAAATAGACGCGCACGTGGGCCCAGAACGGGAACCGCTCGAACTCGCCGGGCTTGCTCGTGATGTACTCGAGCGTCGTCTTGCCGCGGCGCAGCAGCCACACGTGGAAGAGCAAATAGCCCGCGAGGATGCTGCCGATCGCGAGCGACAGCGTCCACGCGAGCTGCAGCAGCGTCGTGTACTGGTGGCGCACGGCCCTGGCGGCCGCGTCCTGCGAGAAGAGCAGCGGCGAGACAAAGCCGTTGAACACGAGGCAGCTCAGCGTCGTGTAGAGCAGGAAGAGCAGGAAGAACTTCTTGTTGTTCCACCCGACGCAGTTGCTCGTCCACGGACAGTGATGATCCTACCGGTGTCGGGTGAATAGATTGAATTGAAAGAGAATATTGACACCAATTAGAAGTGAGACCACACAACATTCACGTACCATGCGGTAAACGCAGCGGCGGCAGGCCGAGCAGTGGTGGACGCGCGCGGGCTTGAGCGCGTCGCACCGCTCGCAGTATCCACCGCCGCCTCCTCTGTCGTCTTCGTCCTTGTCTCCCGCGTCGCCCTCCTCGGCGGCACGCACGCGGCCGTCGACCGCGAACCGCGGCGCGCCGGCGTCCGTGAACATGGCCAGCGCGTACGTCCACACCATGAGCGTCGCGAACACGACGAAGACCGCGTTGGCCGCCGTGGACGCGTGGAGCCGCGCGATGCCGAGCCACACGCCAGCCTTGGCGGCCATGAGCCCGACCGCGATGCCCACGACGCACTTGCCCATTGTCGTTCGTTGTGGTGCTGGTGTCTGGGACAATTGAAGGGGAGAGATCACGAGGGCTACGTATAACCTATGGAAGTTACGCTGGAGCGTAACCTGCACGGGTGCAACAGCGACACGGTTGGGGGGCGTCACATCTTTTGTCACCTCTTGTAGACCAACTTGCTGCTGCTGCTTAAACGGCACGAAATCCTATTACGCTCTACAAAAATGCGCTCGTTCTTCCTTCGTCCGTGTGCGTGTGTGGTGGGGGAATGTCTACTGTATCACTCACGCGGCTCGCCACGCGCTCTCCTTCTCTTCGTCTCTCCTTCAGCCCTCCGTCTCACCTGCGTATCCGCTTGCCTGTTGGCTTTGGCTTCTATCAATCTCCTTTTTTTTTTTCTCACACGGCAGCATTCACGCCGAAGTCGTCTCCTTATGCGACTGGGACTGCGGCGGCGGCTGCTTGCGGAACGGCCGCTCCGATCGCGGACGACGCTCGTCGGTGTTCCCCCCGGCACTCGACGATCGATTCGCGTGGAACGACCCGTTCTCATCACTCGAGCGCTGCGGGCGAGGGCGGCGCGGTTTGTTGTTCCCGTTGCTCGCGGCCTTCGCGCCGTCCGCGTTCGAGTCGTCAGCGTTGCGTGGGCTGCTGTTGTTGCTCTTCGAGCGGCCCTGCGAGCGGCGACGCTGGTTCTGCTTCTCGTCCCCCGAGCCACCGGCAGGCGTCGCCACAATGTTCGGCTTGCGGCTCCACGCATTCTTGACAGGTGGAGCACCCGCTGCCGCCGCGGCAAACGACTTCGGCGGTGCAGCCACTGGGGCCGGCGCTACTGGAGGTTCCTCCTCCACCACCGGCGTCTCTTCTTCGTCGACGGCTTCTTCCTCTTCCGATGCCGTCAATTCGATCGCCTCAGGCGTCGCATCATGTTGGTTTTCCTTGTCTTCCGTTACACCAGCTTCTCCTTCCTCCTCGGGCGCTGCGACCTCCTCTGGCTCGGCGTGCGCATCCGTGAAGAAGTTGATGTGTGGCAGCTCCTCTGCCGCCGGCGCAGGCACCGCCACGACGTCGTCGACTGCTGCAAACTCCTCTTGCCCAACGTCCTCGACGGCTGGTGGGCCAAGCTTCTCCACCATCGCGCGCAGATCTTGGTACGTGAAGTTGAGCGCGACGATCTTGTTGCTCTTGGTCAGGTACCGCTTCGCCTCCTCCAGCGACTCGGCCAGGTTTTCCTCGAACGGCACTTCCGCTGGCGGACGCGTCGTGCCCAGCAGCACCTTGGAGAAGTAGTCAAGCACGGGCGGCACGTCCTCGCCCAGCGCCTGGTGGAGCGTCACGGCATGGAGCGTGCGCAGCAAATCCTCCGCGTACCCAAACGCGTCGCGTGCTGGCATCTCCACCTGCACCACCACGGGCGGCGGTGCGGCCTCCGCCACAGGATGCTCGGCCACGGCGACCTCGTCTTCTCCTGCCGGAGCAGCAATCGCCATTGATTCCTCCTCCTCTACCACCACCCTCGGCTCAGCCTTCTCCTTCGCCGCCGTCGTCTCTCCCGTCGCCGCCGCCTTTTTCTTCTTCTCGGCCTCCTCCGTCAAGTACACGTCGATAAACTGCTCGCGCAGCGACTCAAACTCGGCAATCATCTTCTCCACGAGCCCCTTGTTTCCAACCAGTTCCTGCTGCTGGTCGTTGAGCTTCTTGCCGTCGTTCGTCCGCGCGGTCTCGAGCGCCTTGATCTTCTCGAGTTTCTTCTTGTAGAGGCGGATGCGCTTGTGCAAGAAGCTCAGATACGGGTGGTCGATCGTCGCCGCGATGTTCTTGTTGTTCTCAGCCTCCGCATCGGCCGCGGACACTTCATCACCCTTGGGCTTCTTGCTCTTCTTTGCCGCGCGCTTGCTCGTCACCGGCGCCGCCTCTGCCGCCGCGACCGCCATGGCGGGCACGGCCGCGATCTCCTCTACCACCTCCACTGGCGTCACCTCCACTGTGACCTCCACCGCCTCCGCCAGCGTCGCTTCTTCCACGCGTCCGTCGCTCGCCATTCTCGCTTGTTGTCTTTTCGCGTGGCTTCTGAAGTTGCCGTTTGTTGGAAGTTTTTCCGCCCCGAAGATCCGCCGACAAAAGAAAAAAAAAAAGAAAACGCCGACAAAATGTGGGGGGAACGCGGGAAAAAGACGAGCCAACTGGCGGGACTTTCGATGTTTTAGCCAACAGAAACCGGTGTACAAGAAGTAGATTTGAATAATAGCCAATCAGATAGCTTGGTGGGAATATTCCAGAACGAAAAAAACCGACAAGAGAACTTGTGGGGTTTCGTTTAACTAAATATGGCATGTCCAAAATACGGCTTTTCACGTAAACACATATTTCTAAGAGATGGGTGCAACCTACTGACTTAGACCGACTCGGTGATCTCATCAACAATGATCTCGCCCACCTTGACGCCGATCGAGCCGTCCGCCGCTACGACCGTCTCCAGCACGCGGCCGCTGGACGGCGGTTGGGTGCCCACCGGTTGCGCTTCGTCGCTCGCTGGTGGCGCACCGTGCGTGGCTCGAAAGTGGGCGGCGAGCACGTCCTCGTCCGCCATCGGCGATTGGTTCTGCGTCTCTTGTTGCGGCTCATGGATCGTCACCTGCTGCTGCAGCGCTGCCACCGCGTCCGCCTCGCCCGCTCCGTCGCGGTCCTCGATCTCCACTGGCTGCGGCTCCTCTGGCACGGGCTCTGGCGGCGGCGGCACGAGTCCGAGCTGCTCCTTCATGTGCGGGATCACCTCGTCCACGACGGCGTACGTCGCCTCGAACAGCGTCATCGTCGGCGGCTCCACGCCGTCGGCGCCCATGGGCGGCGTGTACGCGCGGTCGAGCACCTCCTCGGCCTGGAGGATCAGCAGCATGTTGTAGAGCGACTGAAGCGTGGTCTCAAACACGACGGTCGCGTGGGACGACGCCGCCGCGAGCGGCCCGGCGGTCTGCAGCTTGCGTGCGAGCCGCCGCAGCACGCTGAGCCAGAGTGCGTTGAAGTCGGCCAGCTCAACAAGCACGCTGAGGTTGTGGAGAAACGTCTTGGAGAGCAGCGTGACGCTGTAGAGCGGCGCCTCTTTCGTGTGGCGCCACACGCCCTCGTTGACCTGGTCGTCAAACGTGAAGATCACGTCCTCAAAGCAGTGCTGCCACGTCTCCTTGGCCACGGGCACGCCCGGCAGCAGCAGCGAGTTGTAGAGACACTCCCACGCGGTCTTGGCGATCGGCGCGCGGTCATCGTTTAGGTAACTGAGCATCACGCGCATGACCTCGAGCCACGCGCGGCCGTCCATCTTGTACGCGCTGTCGCTCGCGGCGAGCCCCTGCAGCAGCCGCAGCGCGTCCACCGAGTACGGCGTGCGGTGGCTCACAAAGCGTAGACAGGTCGCGATCCAGAGCGTCACGTTCTCGTCGTTCAGGTGGCCGCCCTCGGCGAGCAGCTTGACGCTCTCCCAGCACGACGCGCGACCGTTCTTGTACTGCACGACGTTCTCCAAGATGCCCATGAGCACGTCCCAGTCGTGGAAGTCGTGCATGTACACGAGATTGGCCTTGAGCAGAAAGTTGATACCGATGGCCATGCGGTCGCTCAGCGCCTTGTTCATGTCGTCGTCCATGTTGAGCAGCACGTGGAGCGTCGCCATGAGCTGCGGGCGGATCTTCTCGTCGTGGAACAAGCGGATGCTCACGCGCAGAATGTGGACGACCACCCGTTCCGCGAGCCCGTGGAGATGCTGGTGCAGCTCGTTCAGCGGCGTCTCCAGAAGCTTCTGTGCGTACTTGTGGAACCGCTCCCACAGGTGAAGCGAGCCGATACGGTGCACGTTCACGAGGATCAGGTCCACACTGAGCTCGAGCACGAGAATGGCGTTCTCCTGCATCATCGGGTCCACGACAGCTCTCGACGCAGCAGCCGGGCCACCGCTTGGCGGCGCCGTCGTGCCAGCGTCCGCCTGCAGCAGCAGGCTCTTAAACGGGTCGCGGCACGTGAGCAACGTGTCCAGCAGACTGATCAGCGACTTCTCATGGAGCTTGCGCACCATGCGCAGCCAGTTCTCCTTCTCCAAGAGCCCGCCGCCGAGCTTGGCCACGGCCTCGCGCAGGATCTTGCTCACTAGCGAAAAGTTCTCGTCCACTTTTTCTTCGTCGGCCCACAGGTAGGAGGACAGTGAGTCCCAGATCGAGCCGCTGTTCGGGCCATTGTTGCCGTAGCTCGTCGCGTGGTGGCCGCCGCCGCCCGCATTCATGCTCTTCATGCGGCTGCGGATCGCCGCCTGGCGCTCTGCCACGCGGCGCGAGCGTTCGCGGGCTTTGCCGGCGACGCCCGTGGCTGCTCCGCTTGCAGCCGCGGCCGCACCTGCGGGCGTCGGCGACGGGTGGCTGCCGGTGCTGCTCCCCTGGATCGGCGGAAGCGGCACGCCGCGCGCGTCCACAAAGTCGTCCATCTCGACCAGCGACGTCGGCACGACATCGAGCTCGTTGAACATGAGCACGCACTCGATCACGCTCGCCCAGGCCTTGCGGAACGACTCGTGGCGCTGCTGCACAAACTGGAACAACAGCTTGAGCGACAGCAGCGAGCGACGCATCTTGGCGCCGCGCAGTCCGTCCTCGCCCGCGAGCGACAGATCCGCCCCGCTGCCCGACAGCGGCGGGCCTTCAATCTCGTCTTCGTCGCCGGCACCTTCGCCTTCGTTGTCCGTGCTGCTCAGACGACGGCGGTGCGATCGCGGCGCCGCGGATGCGCGATTAGCGGCGCTGCTGCCGACGCCGTTCGTGCTCGCCGGCATGAAGATCTTCTCGCCGTTGAGAATGCCGTGCGCGAACGTGAGGAAGTAGGTCGAGAGCGAGGCCATGATCTTGTTGAAGAGCTCGTTCATGTCGTAGTAGAGCGCGATCTTGGCGCAGTTACTGAGCCCGTCGAGCGCGCGCTCCATGTTGGCGGGGTCGCTCGTCTTCTCGTACGCGAGCGAGATGCAGTTGATGGTCGAGTCGCAGATGAGCGTGAACATGTCCTTCTCGTAGAGCCCAGCGCGCAGCTTGAGGATGCTCGAGTTGGACGTGAAGCTCGCGCCCACGACGTTCTCCGAGCGCTTGAGCACACCCTCCCACTGCGTCGAGTACCGGTCCACCGTGAACTGCTCGCTAAAGTCGGACACGTCGTGCTGCATCTGGATCTCCTTGTTCTTGATGTTGTTGTAGAGCGTCGTGAGGTACTCCGCGGGCAGGTCCTGGCCGCCGTTAATGCCGCGGTTGTTGCGCAGAAACTCCTCGAGGCTCATCTTCTTGGCGATGTGGTCCGAGTGGAGGTCCGTGTTGAGCATGATGATGCTGAACGCGAGTACGTAGGCCGCGTCGGCGTCCGCGAGCTGGCCCGACGCCGCGCACTGCGCGTGGAACTGCTTCGAGAACGCCTCCATCATGCGGTCGATCTTCTGGGCCTCGCCCGGCAGGCGGAACCGCGCGAGGAACATGCGCAGCGCCTCGTCGAGTGACTTGGCCTCGCGGAAGTCGAGCATCGCGATGTACGCGTCGCGCACGGCCGTGTTGAACGGGTACTTTTCCGGCGGGCCGTCGCCCAGGTAGTCGCCGATGAGCGTCTTGTTGAGCCCCGGCGTGTGCAGCAGAAACGACGCGACCGTCTCGGGCGTGAGCTTCTCGGGGAGCAGCTCCATCTCCTGCGCGTACGATATCCAGTTCTTCTGGTCCGTGTTGAACTTCTCGGCCGCGAGCGCGTACCGCTTCTTGGCGCGCTTGCGCTGCTGGAGCACCTCGGCGGTGCGTTCGCGCGCCGTGTGCAGCCACGCGAGCTGGTCGCTCGCCGTGCCGTTGGCGCTGCTGCCGGCCGTCTCGTCCGAGTCTGACTCGCTGTCGCTGTTGGACATGACGAGCTGCATGAGGTCGCGCACGGACGACAGCGGGGAGACGTCGTCCAGCGAGACGTCGCTCGGTGGGCCCGTGCGCGACGGTGTGTGACCGTTGCCGCCCGTGGCTGTGAACCGCGCGAGATCCGAGCCCTGCAGGCCCATGAGCTCGGTCGAGATAGCGTTGTTCGCGCCGAGCGGGCAGCGCCGTGCGATCGACTCAATCACGGCGAGCAGGCCTTCGAGGCAGAGCAGCGTGAGCGCGTTGAGGCTGCCGTTCGGGCTCTCCATGCTCTGGCAGTTGCGCGCGAGCGATTTGCACAGCACCTCAAAGAGGTTCGTGCAGTGCACGTCGCAGTCGTAGTTGATGTACAGGTCGAGCATCATGGCCGGCTCGCGGCAAAACTCGAGCAGCGACTCGAGCGCGAGCTCCTTCTGCTCGTCCGAGCACGACGGCGAGTCGATGAGCCGCAGGTGCACACTCGTGAAGAACACCTCGAGCTGCACCTTGAGGTGGTCCTTGATCGAGTTGAACAGGTTGAACACGACGCGCAGCGTGAGCGAGAGGATCGCGAGGTCCTCGGTCTCCGAGTTCTGTAAAAGGTACTTGGAGAGATCGCCCTGCAGCACGGTCACGAGCCGCATGTGGTTGCCCAGCCCCGTGCCGGCGGTCTCCAGCACGATGTTGATGAGCCGCAGCCCGAGAATGCACGTCACGTCGTCCTTGGCTGCCGGCGAGATGAGGCTCGAGAGGAACGTGAGGATCTGCTCGAGCAGCGGGATGCCGTAGCCGCTCGCCCTCGCCTTGCGCGGCGCCGCCGCCGTTGCATCGTCCAGCAGCAGCAGCTCGTCGCTCTCGTCATGCCCGTCGTGCTCGTCGGCCATCGTCTCTTTCCGGCGCGGCTCGAGCTGGTCGATGCGGTCAAAGACCGTGAGGATCAAATGCGCGAGCGTGTTCTCGGCGGCGCGGCACAGGTGGAGCGACGAGCGCGGCTGGCAGCTGATGCTGTAGCAGAGCTGCATCATCTTCCACACGTTCTCGCCCGTGATGAGGTGGCCGGCGTCGCAGCGCAGACAGTACTCGACGAGCTCGAGCAGCTTCATGAGCACGGCCTCGTCGTCCGCGCGGTGGGTCTCCTCGAAGCGGCACCGCGACACGCAGACGGCGATGCGGTTGATGGCCACGTCGCAGCGCAGCGACTCGCTCGTGATCAGTCCGTAGAGCAAAAACTTGTTGAGGCTCGAGATCGCGGCGCCCGTGATGAAGCCGCTCGTCTTGTCCGACTCGATGACCATCACGAACGGCAGCAGGTACGTGACCGTGTCGACGTCGCTGAGGTCCGTGACCCACTGGAGCTCGTAGTGGAGCTGCTTGAACGCGCGCATCATGGGCGACTGCGTGGCCGCCGGGATCTCCTGCTTGAAGCGGTCGGCCGACGCCCACCGCGCGTTCACGCGCATCATGGAGAGCACATTGTGGATCTCGCCCTTGACGCAGTTCATCCTTTCCCCTCGTGTCCGTCGTGGCCTCCTCCCCGACAGCACTGCAACGTGGCTGCCGGGACAAGTCAGAACGGGTATACAGAACGTATACTACGGTACTGTACCGTTCGTGTATACAGTATTACGCGCACGGCCGTGTTAGGTGCGCAGGCACTATACCGAGGAGTGCCATTTAACAAGGACAACATACTACCAGTATGGCTACTGTACATGGCTACAGTTGGAGTGGAAATGGTCACGTACGTGAACTGAGTACGGTATTGTGTGAATGAAATGGCGGCAGTCTTATCGGCTACCGGTCTTGCGGCGGCGCGTGTGCTGCTTGGAAAGCTTGGAGAGCATGCTGCTGGTGACCTTAATGCCGAGCGCGCGCGGCAGCAGCTGCTGCGGCGCGAGCAGCTCGTCCGACTTGGACGTGAACGTGTTGAGGAACTCCATGATCTGGTCGATGGGCCGGTCCACGATGTGCGGCTCCGAGATCTGCAGCAACGCGAGCGCGACGCGGATCATGATCTTCCAGTTCTTCTCAAAGAGAAAAATGTCCCACATCTTGTCGAGCGTCTCGCGCGGGAGCACGTTCAGGTACAGGAAGAGCGTCTGGAACCAGCCGACCATGAACATCTCGATCACGATCTTCTCGTTGTGAAAGTGCTCGCTCAGCGCCGGCACGGCCAGCTCGAAGAGCCGCTGCGCCTGGAAGCAGTGCAGTTGCAGCTTCTGGAGACCGACACCGAACAGTTGCCGAAGCCCATAGCTCTCGAACAGGGCGACGAGAATCCAGAACGCACTCTCGACTTCTAGCCGCGACGCCGCCTGGCCGCTCGTCCGCGTCGGGCTCGTTGGCGGACTCTCGACGCCCTGCATATCCGCTTTCCGTACGAGCCGCGCGGCTTCACGAGCCTCACTGCTCTTCTTGACGTGGTCGAGGACGTGCGCGGCGATGTAGTCCATGCCCTGGCAGTACCCGACGTCTGGGAACCGTCCCGACAGCGCATGGAGAATGTCGCTCAGCTGGTCGATCAGCTCCTGCTCCGTGTCGTACACGACCTCCTTATTCTCGCCCACGGCTCGCTTGTGTGGCGCCACGCGGCCGTACGTTCGGCGCACATCCGTGAGGATGAGCTCGGTGCACTCGCCCTTGGACTTGGCCATGAGCAGGTAGGTTTCAAAGTCGAGCTCGGATGTCTGCCGCACCTTGTCTACGTTGGCGCAGTGCTCCCAGAAGGAGAAGCGGATATGCACGGGCATGTCCCCGTACCGCACGCAGAACCGCCACAGCCGCTTCTCCGAGCGGATGAAGGACCGGCAGGGCTGGTTCACGAGGCTCACGCGGGCGAGCGTCTGCACGTCGCCGCAGAAGAGCAAGATGTTGCCCACGATGTAGGACGAGCCGAAGCACTTCTCGGCTGCGGACTGCGGCTCGCTCGCCTTGGCGCTGCCAGTGCTGCTGCGACTCCTCGCTGCATGAGGAAGACGACAGTACGTCAGGACGGCTACGCAACAGGACTCACCCTTACGAGTACGTACTCAGTAGCAGACGGGGAATCTTCGAGTATTCCGGATTGCCATGCTTGTACTGCTCGAGGAAGCGGCAGCTCGCGTGCGCCGGCGACTCGATGAGCACGACCTCGATGGCCGTCTCGCCCAGAAAGTCGTTCACGGCGTGGAGCCCCATGGTCTGGATTTTCTCCGCCACGGGCGCGGCCGACGCGATCTTGGTCTTTAGGATCGACCAGCCCTGCGTCGAGCCTTCCTTCACTTTGCTCAGCGCGGGCTGCATCTTGTCGCGCCCCATACTCGCGGCTGTGTACGTGTGGTATAATATCACCCACCGATATGAGTCTAGGGGTTCCCATCCAAGATGGCTACATTCTCTACACGCAGCGGCGACTCACCTGCCGTTGCCGACGAGCGCACGCGGTCGATCGACGGCTGATACCTCTCGAAGCTGCGTATCGTTTCAACACCACGTCAGTCCCACGGCGAATTCGATCGACAGCTCATGGTCTAATAGACCACTGGCGTACCGTTTGCTGGTCTTCTCTTTCATCTGCACCATGTGGGGCGTAATAGTGTTCCTAGCCATCGCCGCGCGGTCCTTCATCAACCCAAACGCGTTCGTGAACGTCGACGGCACGCCGCCCTGCTGCGGCGCCGGCTCGCTCGCGTCCGCCGCGTGCTTGCCCGTCATCGACTCCTGCACCCGACACCACACACCTCCCGTCAGTCTCCCCTAATCTTTCCATATCCATCCATTCCACATACGGCCATCGTACCTCAGAAGACGACGACGACGTGGTCGTGGACACGGACATGGAGTTCTGCATCGCGTGGGGCGAGTCGCCGGAGTGCGTGGAGGGCCGCCGCGTCTCGAGAATTCCAGCCACGTGAAGCGTGCGCTTACGGTATCGACCGCTCGCTTCTCCTTCTCTCTCTCTCTCTCTCTCTCTCTCTCTTTCTCTATAGAGACAGAGACAGACAGACAGATACAGGAGCGACCTGCTTCTTTGCTTCTCCGCCGTCTCCTTTCCCCTCCGGCGATGGAGATGCTGGCGCTCCCCGTCAATGCGACTGACTCGTCCATCGGCTGCTCGCCAGGTGCACTATTCTTGGCGGACTCAGATGTGGAATCAGATTAGAGTCGGAGAATGTATGGAAACAAACAAGCGAAATAAATAAATCAGATCCTGGATGCTCGCCCGTTTTCTACATTGCCCGCGTATTAGTGCCCCAGGGGGTGCTGTTGCGACTGCAACTCCGCCAAGTGCTGCTCCATGAGGGCCACCTGCGCGAGCAGCTTCTGCTGGGCCACGAGCGTCTCCTGCGTGAACCGCAGCATCAGCTCGAGCTTCTTCTTCGCAACCAGCACGTGCTCTTCGCCGTCGATGATTGTCGCGTCCACGGCAGCAGCAGGAGACGGAGAAGACGGCCGCGCAGCAAAGTCGGACGACGCGCCGCCGCCATCGGTCTCCGCGGTGTCCGAGCCGCTGGTGGCAGTGCCGCTGCGCTGCCATCGCTGTCGCAGGCTCTCCAGTTCGTCGACCAGCGAGTGGATCTCTTGCTGCTCGCTCGATCTCTTCCTGGTCTCTTGGAGTCTGCACCACCATCATCATCATCAATGAGATGCCACCGGCACTGATCAGTGAGTGATTTGAGTCATGCGCGCGCCTCAGCAGTGGGAACTCACGAGAACCGGCGCACCGATCCACTTGAACTGGCTGATGTGCATTTCCCCCGGCGCATCACCTCCCCTCGTCGATTGCGCACGAGCTTAAGGAACGCTGCGTACCCGAGACGCGGCTCGTGCAGACTGCCGCCGTGGAAGTAAAACTCGTCGTATGCCTCGTCGAGCAAGTGTTCCGTCGTGGGGCGGTCCGGCAGGCGACGCAGTTCCTTTGCGCAGTTGACGTACTTGCGCAGAAGCACGAGCTGCAGCGCCTTGCCGATCTTTCGGCGCCGGGGAGCGCGCAGCGGCTGGAGCGTCGCGTGGCGACCGCTGTCGTCCTCCGACTCGGCCGCACTCATGAGCGAGGCAGCGCTGCCTGTCACCGGACCGGGGAGCGCAGCGTCCTCGTCATGGAGCGGTGCATGCTCTCCCAAAAACTCGTCGTGTGCCGTGCTGGTGACGTCCGCTTGGCGTGTGTCGCGCGCGTGATGATCCGCGAGCGCGTCGTCTCCGAGCTGCTCCATACTGTTTTTGACGGCTCCAAGGTTACCCTTTGGGTACGCCAGCGTATAGTTATCTTAGCTGGCTCAAGAATTCTATCGAAAACAGCGTATAGTTCTCCATAGGTATACACTATGTATACTATATGTGGACCATCCCAAGTTTCCCTTTCTTCTCAGCTTTGAAGTTGAAGGGACGCGGCCGAGGTAATTGGGCGGCAACTCGCGAAAATGGCCGACATCATCGACAAAATCGGCAAGTATTTCGCCGAGCAGGAAGCTCAGATGCGTAGCGTGTACGTTCACGCCGCAGCGGCGGCGGCCGAGGCGTCGGCTCGTGAAAGAAGCGCGCCGAAAGCTGCCCCACAGCCGCCAAAACGCGACGAGAAGTACGGGTCCCGACCGGCGAGAAGCAGGCAGAACGAGGGGAACGACGAGCGTCCTTTCGTGTCGCTCGTGGCAAAGGGACTGTCGCTGGCGGGGGAGAAGACGCAAGCGGGGACGACTGTGATTGTGGCCAAGAGCGGTGCGCGCGGGAGCAGCGATGGTGCAGAGGTGGAAGAGGAGTTGGCGTGGGTGACGTCGTTACTCAGCGACTGCGGACTAGCGACCAAACGAAATGTGGAGAAAGAGCATTCAGAGGGGAAGCTGAGCCAAGCAGCGTCCGATTGCGGGAGCGAGTCGCTCAGTGACGCGACGGCGTCAACCTCCAAGAACGGCAGCAAGACGCCCAAGAAGCCCAAGAAGAAGTCGCGGAAGAAGTCCAAGCAGCCACGCGAAGGCACCCACGCGCAGGCAGCGGCAGTTGCAGAGAAGGAGAGGCAGCGCGCGGCCGAGGGCTTTGCGCGTGCGCAGGAGCGGGCGCGCCGCATTCTAGTGGAGCGCGTGCACCAGGAGAAGCAGCAGCAGCAGGAGCGCGAGGCGAACGCCGCGCGCCTGCAGGAGGAGATGCGCAAGATCGAGGAGATCCGCCGCAGGGGCAAGCAGTTCGCCGTGCGACTGCCGCGGCCGCAGTCTGCGCCGTCGCCTTCGCAGTCGAGGACGCCATTGCAGCAGCAGCAACAGCGAAAGCAAGAAGCGTCGCAAGGATCTGCGCGGTGGGCGCGGGAAAAGACGGAGGAGGAGGGGGAGAGGAGAACAGAAGAGCAAGAGGAGGGCGTTTGTCGGGAGAAACGAGGGTTCCTCGACGGCCTAGAACGGGGGATGCACGACCAGGTGAGTCGCGTTGTGGCGTCAGCGAGGTGGCGGTTTAATGGTAAAGAGATCAATTCTCACTTCTCGTTGAACTGTAGATGATGCGCGAGATGGAGGAAACACAGCGGCTCTACACACAAAACGCGGACGAGCAGCAGGAGTGGGCTCGGCTGGAAGCGCAGATCAAGCGGACGACCGACCGGAATGCGATTCGCCAAGAGCGAGTAGTGGCGCTCGCGAAGTCCAAACAGGCACTGGAGCAGGAGATCAGTCGGAACCAGACGTACGCTGTAGAGATGCGGCAGGAGCGACACCAATTGGAGGAAAAGAGCAAGCGAGAACGCCAGCAAAAGCAGCGCGAGGCCGAGCGGCAGATCCACGCGCGGCTGCGGAAAGAAGAGACGCAGCGGCTCGTCGACGAAGAGCGGACGCAGAGTGACTGTGCCGCCGAGGCGCGCGCGAAGGCGAAGCTGAGGGTTCAGTCACGAGCGGCGCTGTTAAAGCGGGTGCTGCATGGGTGTGACATTCGAGCGGACACTTCCACCTCGCGGAAATCGCAGAACCAGGAGGAGGCAGAGGGAGAAGTGAAGGGGAAGGCAAGCAAAATGACGGAATGCGACGAGCTCGGTCCAGAGCTCGCCGAGTTTGAAGAAGACGGATTGGGCGGCGAAAGCCTTCCATCCCAACCACCAGTGCCGAGTCCAACGAGGAAGACAGCCACTCGCGGATTCCTGCAACTAGCGAGTGACGCAGAGCCGGCGAGCAGCACGAGCCATTTTGAGTGGCGAGTCCCGCGCTTGGCATCGAAAGAGCTTCACGTGATACTGCGAGATGAACTCGCGCCATTCACGTGCAACGATGTGGACGATCAAAACGCACAGCCAGAGACCTACTGACGCTCCCGTGCAATACAGTAGCAATGACCGGAGGAAACGCCCCCGCGAGAGTGTCATTCCGTACCCATCTCCGCAACTGATCCCGTGGTAGTCGAAGTATACCTTCGCGCAACCTCCACATTCGACATGACGCCAGCCATGCACTCGCGACCATTTCCGTTCGTTCTTCCTCCTCCGAGCATCATGACGCCGCAGCCCGTCGATCTCGTGCTCTTCGCGCGCCACGTGATCCCCGTCGTGCCGACCAACGTCGTGCTGCGTGACCACGCCGTCGTGGTGAGCGGCAGCCGCATCGTGGACGTGCTGCCGCGCGCGGAGGTCGCGGCCAAGTACGCCACCGCCGAGACCAAGGACCTCGCAGACCACATCTTGATCCCGGGCTTTGTCAACGGCCACTCGCACGCCGCAATGAACTTGCTGCGTGGTCTGTCGGACGACAAGCCGCTCTGCGACTGGCTCGCCGAGGACATTTGGCCGGCTGAGGGCAAGTTTGTGAGCCCGGCGTTCGTCAAGGACGGCGTCGTCCACGCCGCGGCCGAGATGATCCGCAGCGGCACGACGTGCTGCAACGACATGTACTTCTTCCCGCAGGACGTGATCCACGCGCTCGAGAGCGTCGGTCTGCGCGGCGTCGTGGGCCAGATCGTGATGCAGTTCCCGACGGCGTACGGCAGCGGCCCGGACGACTACTTTGCCAAGGCGCGCGCGCTGCTCGACAAATACAAGGGCCACGAGACGATCCACTTGTCGATCGCGCCGCACGCGCCGTACACGGTCAGCGAGGACAGTCTCGTCAAGGTGGACGCGCTCTCCAAGGAGTTTAACGTGCCGATCCACATCCACCTGCACGAGACCGTCGCCGAGTGCGAGGACAGCCTCCACCAGAACAAGAGCTCGATGAACTGCCACATGAGCGACGAGAAGCTGCGCCCGGTCGCCAACTTCAAGCGCCTCGGCTTGCTCTCGAACCGGCTCACGGCCGTGCACATGACGCAGCTCACGGACGACGAGATCGCGGACGTCGCGGCCGCGGGCGTGTCGGTCGTGCACTGCCCATCGTCCAACCTGAAGCTCGCGTCGGGCATCTGCCCCGTGGCCAAGCTGCTCGCGAGCGGCGTCAACGTCGCGGTCGGCACGGACGGCGCGGCCAGCAACAACTCGCTCAACATGTTCAACGAGACCAAGCTCGCGGCCATCCTCGCCAAGGTCGACACGATGGAGAGCACGAGTGTGCCGGCCGCGACGGCGCTGCAAATGGCGACGCTCAACGGCGCCAAGGCCGTCGGTCTCGCGCACGAGATCGGCTCGATCGAGGTCGGCAAGCGTGCCGACCTCGTCGCGATCGCGTGCGACGACATCGAGATGATCCCGATGTACGACGCCATCGGCCACGTCGTGTACGTCGCCGGCCGTGAAAAGTACGTACCCGTCGTGTGAATAAGTGGAGAGACACAAATTTCTCACGCTGCTGCTGCTGTGTGTGTGCAGTGTCTCGGACGTCTGGGTCAACGGCAAGCAAGTGCTCGCCGAGCGCAAGCTCACGAACGTGCATGAGACCGACATCAAGCGCGACGTCGCCAAGTGGCACGACGCGATCCGCGACTTCCACGACGAGCTGCAGAAGAAGAAGCAGCAGCAGCAGCCGCAGGCGTAAGGCGTAAGCCGTCCACGCGTACGCCCGCCGTGCTCGTCAAATACTACTCTCATCCATGCCCACCCCCCCTCATTCTTCCACCTCACCCCGTTCGCTTGTTTCGCGAGGAGAGAGCTCTCCGTGCTTACAGAACAGGACATTCTGGCAATCCGTGATGATCAAATCAAAGTAATAGATGAAGAAGTTAAGAGGAAACGCAGAGCTGAGAAAGTCTTACGTCTTGAAATCTTGCGGAAGATACCTATCACAATCTGAAGATAGGCACGGTGACCACTGCACCTCTCCATTGATAATGCACGTGGCATACATATTGACCTTGATGCAACGCGTTTATCACCGGAAAGCCTGCACCCGGACTGGAGATCGCTTGAAGCAGCGCAGTGACTGCGACAGTCGCGTGATGAACGTTAACCGGAGCCGCTGGACCCACAATAGGGGCAAGAGCGACAAGAAGTGCTGGAATCCCAACTGCGAAAGCATTCATGCGAAGTGGCGCAAAGTGGTTTACGATGCTGTTGGCTTCATCCTGAATATCACCAACTATCGCATTCGGAGGGCACACAAGTGTGCGCCGTACATGGCGCGGCGGAGCAAAGTGAGCCAACACCAATGGGTCGACCTCTCCGAGCGAGAGCACCCAACTCTTGTACAATTTCCATGCGTTGGAGTCCACACCATCAACACGCACGACGCGCAGGTCTTCTCCCTTCACTTCCTCTTTCTCGGCACCAGCTGCAACCATTGCCGCGATCACGTTTCGTGGCAGCTCACATGCAGGTACGATTGGCACGCATGTCGTCGTTTCCGTGTTGTCCGCGTCCATGCTGTTCGTTTGCTTCTT
>JAADVV010000186.1:0-22984 GCA_023335905.1 Pythium pyrilobum | reverse complement strand
CCCAGCGATTTTCGTGGGCAGCATGGAGGCCTGTCAGAAGTCCCCGATATTCGGCTTGGTTGTTCGTTGTTGTTGTCCGTGCGAGGCTGATGGCAGCACTCCACACAATCGACGCCGAACCGGTGACTGGGTCGACTGCTGCCACCGCACATCCGGCGCCACCTGGGCCGGGATTACCTCTGGAGCCGCCGTCGAAGAAGAGCACGTGTGCAAGTCGTCGCGTAGGCTGCAACACCGGGGGAGGGGGTTCAGGGTGCTGAAAAACACCAGCGATGTCCCAAAGAAGTCTCGCCGAGAACGAGGGCATGGTGACGTCGTGAGGCAGACGATGGGCTAGCGTCTCTAGGACACGAATCACACGGTACAGTAGATCGGATCTGTTTTGAGAGGGTCAGAGGCTGGATCGGACCAAAGTTGATCAAAAACGTGCAAAGCACAGTACCGGTAACTGCATTTCTTATCACGTCACCAATTCGTTGACGTCCACGCCCTGCCGTCGCAGGAGGATCGCTGGGCGGTCCCAGCTCACGGCGCCCGTCTCCAGGTTGGCGTAGTAGAAGCGCTGGCTGGACGGGTCCCACACTTTCCTGTAGGCCTGGACGAGCCGCGCGTCCAGGTCGCGCCTCGCGCAGCGCGCGCGGAAGAGGCCCTGCAGCCTCACGGCGGCCGACTCCTCGGTCCATTCGATGCGAGTACGCGCCGCGGCAGACGAGAGCAACGTGTGCAGTCGCTGCTCACGGGTACGAGGGGTGAATACGTCGGCCTCGGCGTTGCGCAGCAGCAGCGGCTTGTCCCACGACACCTCTTTCGTGCGCGTGTTGTGGTAGTAGTACATGTCGGCCTCGGCATCGTAGAGCCGCTCGTAGACGCCGCGACACATATCGAGAAGCACGCGGAAGCCGCGTCTGCGTCGGAATGCGCGCTGCACCATTCTGGCTGCGTCGTCGAGAGTCATTCGACTGCGCAGCTGCACAAGCTTTTGCCTCTGGAGCTCCTCAAGCTCCTGGGCTTTTCTCGCGTCTCGCGTTCGCGGCGTGAGCAGCTCGTCGTCGCTCACCCACCGCGGCTTTTCCCACTTGACCGCGTCGGTTTTCGTGTTGTGATAGTAAAAGCGCAAAGACGCTGGGTCCCAGATCTTCTCATACACCGACGAGATGAGGCTGCGAAAGTGGCGCTTTGCGTGGTGGGCTCGTGCCATGCCCTGGATGGCCTTGGCCGCATACTCTTGCCTTTCTTCCTCACTCGTGATGGCCTTCAACTTGCTCGCGTGTACTCCTCTCTTTCGCTGTGGTTCCGCAGCGTCGTCTTGGTTGCTGTACTGCTTGGCGGCCAAGTCGGCGCTGCCGAGCCCCTTCGGTTTGCTCCACTTGGTCTCCCCCGTGCGTTTGTTGAAGTAGTACGTTCGCCCCGTGGCCGGATCCGTGAAGGACTGGTAGACGCTCTGGAGCAGCTCACGCATTTGCTTGCGCGCCCTGCGGATCCGCCACATCGCCTGAATGCGGCGCAGCGCATCTTCTCGCGTCAGCGGCTTCTTCGCGAGCTCTGCGTGGATCTGCTCCACGAGCTGCTTGAGCGTCGTCGCGATCGCGGACACGCTCTCCTTCACGCGCTGGAAGTCGAGCTCACCTGTTGCCGTGCGCATCTTTGGCGCTGGCGTCGCCGCTGTTGCCGCGGGCGGTGGAGGGCGCGGGTACGCGCGAGTAGTGGGCCGAGACGGCGCGGTTCTGGGCGGCGCGATGCGGCCATGGCCAGCACTGGCTTGCAGGAACGCTTGCGTCTGAGAGAGCAGCAGTTGGAGCTCCTGGGCGTCTTGCTCGAGGTTGTGGCTGTACAAACACGTAGTGTGTTAGCATCTGCAGTGGCTGCATCGCCCTTGACACCGACACCAAACGTACTGAGCTATGTGCGTCATCCAGCTTTGCTCTTGGTTCACGTCGTCTGCAGGCATCCACCGTATGCGACGTCAGTCTCGCATCAGCAGGTGCCACCACGAAGAAACGCATCGTGCCTTCGATCGGCGTCCACGTGTGGTCCAAGCGATACGGCGGGTGGCGCGCGACGAAGCACGCGTCGCAGTAGAATCCGAGCTTGAGCGCGTCAAATCTACAGCGTCAGCCGACCGTTTGCTCAGCCTCGTTCCCTCTTTTTTTTTCGCGCCAGCCAAGGGGTCTGGGGGAAGCGTACTGGACGCAGTGGAGACACTTCTTCGTCGCGCGGCCCCGACGGCACTGTACCTGGAAGCTGCACAGCCGCTGTCCAGAGCAGCACGAACCACATGAGAAACCTAGCAGTTAGCAGCTAGTGACGCCGATGCCATGACGCCGATGCCATGTATCCCTCACCCGTGCGAACTTGGTCTTCTCGAGCTCTTGCACACGCGCGAGCTGGTGCTTGGCAGCGGCTGGCGCATGGGCTTCTGGACGACGCTGCCGGTACTGCGCGACGATATCCGCTCTGGTCTTGGCCGCGGCGGGGCCTCCATGGTCCAAGCGATGCCACCGCGGATCCCCGAGCTGCGCGGGCCACTCAGTGTACGGGACGCCCGCCCCAGAGGCCGTCGCCGGCGGACCACCACCTCCGGACATTGAGAGGGACTTTCGGACCCGTCGCCGTGGTCGCAGTGGCGAGGCCAATCTCGCGGGTCAAGCCATCGACAGTCGACGACGAGCGTTATATTTACTGTGGACGCGTCTCCAGGATTAGATCGAGCTTGCCCGTTCAAAACTCTTCCTGGGAACGTTCCCGCTCCTAGTGGTCGACCACCTACCACCTTCCAGGGGCCACGTGCAAGACTGAGCGATGCGCGTGCTTCTGGTCAATGCGTACGCCACGTCCAGCGGCCACGGCAGGCAGCGGTACGACGAGTTCCGGCAGCACGTCGTCCGCGTCGTGAAGGAGATCGAACGGCAGGACGTCACGCAGATCGACATCGTGGTGAGTGTGCGTCTACTGGAACACAGCGCCGCCTTCGTCTCTCTCTCTCTCATGCCCCGCCGGTTGTCGTAGGAGAAGGCGCGCCATGAGCTCGACGAGTTCCTGTTCGAGATGCACTCCGAGTACGTTGAGCCGAGCCGCATCACCAACTTTGACCGGCTCGACTTTGTGTTCGTCGCGGGCGACCCGAGCGCGTGCCCGTGGGGGCCGGCGTGCCGCAAGCTCGCGCTGCTGGCCAAGATGTGTATGATGACGGGCAAGTGCTTCTACGGCAGCGGCATCGGCGCGGCGCTGCTCGCGTTCCTGTGCTCCACGGCGGGCGAGCGCGTGCACGTCGTCAACAGCAACGGCAAGGGCAGTCTCATCAACGACGTGCAGAAGGTGCCACCACCGCCGCCGCTCTCACCGTCCCACACGACGATCGAGCAGCGTGCGTCCGCGGCGGCGGATGTGCTGCTCGACACGCGCTCGGGCGACTTCTTCGCGTTCGACCGGCGCGCCCACGCGTGGGTCCCGCGCGGGAACACGGGGCTCATGCACCACACGAGCGACCACGCGCACGCCTACGGCGCCAAAGTCAACACGGCGCGCGCCGGCGCCAAGAGCCACCGCGCCGAGCTCAGCCACGCGCTCGTCGCGTCCAAGCGCGGCGACACCAAGTGCTGCGCCCGCCTCGAGGCGGCGACCCACGCGGTCTTCGTCGGCGGCAACGCGATCGTGTCGCGCGAGTTTCTGGTCAACTGCAAGAGCGTATGGGACCTGGACGAGCAGATCAACGCCACGGGCAACAACAGGTACCGCGTGCTGCTCGACAGTCGCCGCGGGCCCATGCTGGTCGAGTTCAGCAACTGCCTCGGCTCCCACTTTGTGCTCTCGCGCGAGTACCCGGAGAGCGGCAAGCTGCTGCGCAACTTCGTGCTCGCCAAGTACGAGGAATTCAAGGTGCACGAACACGTCGACCGCAGCTACGTCGCGGCGATCAGCGGCTCGGCGCGACTGATAGAGCGGCTCCAGCTCGCCGCCACGAAGACCACGGCGGCGGCGGCGCTCGCGTCGGCTCGCGAAGGCGGCGGCAACAGCAGCAGCAGTGGCTGCCGTACGCAGTACCGGCCAGACTCGCCCGTGCGGGCGACCATGATCACGAGCGGCAAGACCTCACCGAAGCGGTGCCGCCCTGTGTCGGCGGGGCCGTACCGCACGGCCGCCAGGGCCGCGGAGGCCGTGCGAACGATTCAGACCTCGCGGTCCGTGTACCCTTCCATGACCGGCAGCCATCTGCAGGCTTCTCAAGCAGAATCACCGTCGAGTCGCGAGAGTATTTGCAGCCGCCTCCCGTCAGAGATGGAGCGGCTCGCCGGCCACGGCTCGTCTCCGCCCAGCGGCAACAACGAGCAGGAGACGCGATCCCATCGCCCACAGACGGCACGAGCCTCGTTCGTACGAGTGGAGAAGAAGGCTGCTCAACAGGAGCCTGAGATAGAGTCTCCGGCGACCGAGGAGCCAGCGACGTTCCACCACATAACGACGACGGTATCGCCGCGAGGCGTGGACGACGCCACCGCGTCCTACCCAAAGCAGAAGACGCCCGTGAAGGCCCATCGACGCATCCGCGTGGCCCAGAAAAACGAGCTGGAGAAGCCGTACTGCGCGTTCGACAAGTTCCACGCGATGCAGGACGCCGAGAAGACACAGCACCACGAGCCATGCTACTACTCGGTGGTGAACGACGCGCCGTACATGAGCGCTATCGACCGCGAGCAGCTCGAGCAGCTGCAGGGTAAGCTCAAGTGGGTCGCCGGCCCGTTCCGCACGGCTGTCGGCAAGTCCTCGACGCGGGTCGCGCCGGAGGTGGGCGTGTTCACGCGCACACCATTCGTCGACAAGAACCTGCCGTTCCACATCATCCAGCGGCGGCAACTCGAGCCGCCGTCGCCGCCGCCGCGGCGAGAGCCCGCTCGGCCGCGCGTCGATCTCCATTCACACCACGAGCCCACGAAAGCTCGCCCGGCGTCCGCGGCGGCTGCGTCCACGCGACGCCCGCAGCGATGAACACGAACGTGAGGGGCTTGAAATCAGTTCAATATATATTGGTTACTGTCCACGAGTTTGCCTTACACCCACGAGAATTTAAAGCTAGCCGACGACCCCGACGCTTAGTTGTACTGCGAGATGGCCTGGAGCAGATCCTTGGCCTCCGACGCGTAGTTGAGCGGCTCGAGGTTCACGACGCCGGCCTTGACGCGCAGCTCCTCCTGCACGTTCTCGGCCTTGACGCGCAGCCGGAAGACGTACTCCTTGAACAGCGCCTCCTTGAACGCGGCCTCGAAGAGCGCCGAGTTGGTGTCGCGCAGCTCGCCAATCTCGTCGGCCGTGCGGCCGTTCAGCACGACCTTGCCCTGGTCGTTAAAGCACGTCGTCCACGTGCTGCCCGTGTGGTCCATGATCACGACCGACATGATGTAGCGGTTCTCGCAGTTCTTGTACGTCGTCTGGCACTTCTCGCACGAGTAGTTCTGCGCCACGTCGGGCACGACCTTCTTCTGGCACTTGACGCAGGCCTGGTAGTAGATGCCCGTGTCGTGCTTGATAAAGTTGACCGTCCCCTTGACCGTGATGTAGTCCGGCTTCTGGCCGAAGCCCAACTGCTTGGCCTTGATGTCGCTGATCACCGCACGCTCCGAGAACGTGCCGAGCGAGCCACCGCCAAAGCCACCGCCCGACGCACTGAGCGACTTAGTTTGCGTCATGTTACCGCCCGTGTTGAACCAGTTGAGCAAGTGGGCCGCCTCGGGGATCGTCGGGTTCACCACAAAGCTTGAGCTCGAGAGCGTGCCGATCGACTTGCCGTTGTAGTCGCTCACGCGGCAGCCCTTGATGGCCACGACGTTGTTCGTCCAGCTTGAGCAGTCCTCCTGCGCGCGCTCGTTCCACATCGTGCACTTGATCTCAGCGTTCGAGTCGTCGACAAGCGAGATGTCGCGCTTGAAGAGCTGCTTGCCGGCCTTGGACGTGATCTCGTTCACGGCGCCGACCTGCTTGACGACACCAATCACGTCGACATTGGCCTCCGCCGCCAGCGACTCGATGAGCGCGATCTTCTTGAACGCGTAGTTCATCTGCTGGATCTGGCCGTCCTCAGCCGCGGGCGTGATCTCCGAGTGCTGGTCAAACGAGACCTCGTAGTCGTTGTTCACATTCGAAAACTTGCGGTTCGCCATCTTGATCTTGCCGCCAGAGAAGTAGTGCACGCTCCCGGGACGCAGCATCTCGTAAAACTTGTCCACGGCGTCGTTAAACATCGTCGCGCGGATCTCGCCGCCCTTGGCGTCCAGCAGATCGCAGCTGAAGAGCTTGCCCTGGCCGCGCGCGTTGGTCCAGTTCTTGATCGGCGCGCGGTTCGTCACGCGGGCCTTGATCGTCCAGCGACCGCCGGCGTACGGGTTCAGGCTCTGGATGTCGGACAAGCGCACGTTCGGGTCCTGGCGCACGACCGGCCCGCGGTTGTACATGTTAGGCTTGGCCACCTCTGGCTTGTTCGCGTACGATGGCGCGGCCGCCGGCTGGTTGTAGCCGCCGCGGTGGTGCTGCTGCTGCTGCACGGGCGCCTGGTAACTCGACTGCATCGGCGGCTGCGGGGCACGCGCACCGAGCGTTGGCACGGGCGCAGGAGCTGCGGGCGCCGCCGGCACGGACCCGCCCTTGCCGCCTTCGATATTCTGCGGCGCGCCGATGCGCTCGAACTCGGGGACAATGTCGCCCACGCTCAGCACGATCAAGATGCTGCAACCAGAGAGCCCACAGTGTCAGCGACTCAGTTCTCAATGTTCGTATGGGGGAGGAAAACGCTTACCGGCGGCCCTGCACCTCGTTGCCGAGAAAGTCCTTGAGCTGCACGACGTAGTTGACCTTGATGCTCTCGCTCTCCATGAGCTGTACACACACACAGAGAAGCGTCAGTATGGCATCTCTCTCTCTCTCTCACTCTCGAAACATGCCGTGCTCACCGGCGCCATCTGCGTGGCCAGCATGCCGCTGATGTAGAACGCGCCGTCCGAGAGCACGACGCGGTACCGGTCGCCGCCGGCGCCGCTCGCGGGCTTGATCTTCTTGGTGTCGATCACCTGCAGCCACGGCTCGAAGCCGTCGGGCGTCTGCTTGTTGTAGAGCATCGTCACGGCGTTCGGCGTGAGGTTGACCATGGTGCGCGAGCTTCTTCCTCCCTCTCTCTCTCTCTCTCTCTTTGTTGCGATTGGGTTTTGTTGGCACCAACAAAACGAGAGGGAGAGCGACCCCGACCAGACAGTTCCCGCCAAAACCGCGCGGGTTGGCATGGCGGCGCCAACTCTGCACGACCCTGTGGAAACCGATCGCCAATGCCTACAACTTGAAGAAAGTTTTGGCCAATGGGGTGGTGGGCTTGACAATTTTTTGTTACCGTATTTTTCCTCGTTTCTAAAAATCGCCGTAAGTTGGCTTGACAATGCAAAATCAGGAATCACTCACTGATGGAGCCACTTGAACTGGAACGTGAGGTCGTTGCCCATGTGCGCGAGCGGGAAGTCGATGACCTGGAGGACGTTCATGATGAACCACGGCTGCATGGTCTCGAGCTGCGCGTGCACGAGGAACGCGAGCTGGTGGAGCGCCGACGGGTGGCCGCGCGCGCTCGCCAGGTGGCAGATCACGACGAGCGCGAGCAGCTTCGTGGCGAGCAGGATCGCGATCTGGGGACCCAGTTGACGGAGCTTGCGACCGCCGTCAAGACCATCAAGTGTCGCCGTGTAGAGATGATTGTTATTGGGCAGGAGTGGGACCACGCCGATGTACGCCATGTATAGGACTGGGACGAAGACATCGACGAACAAGCGCAGCAGCACGACCTCTCGACAATGGAGCAAGTGCGCGATCGCCTGGGCCACTGCACCGTCGTGCTGGATGTTGGGACTGCCGCTGCTCACGGAGGACACAACGATTGTCTCACGAGGATGGATGGCGGATCGCTTCGTGGGCGAGGCAGTACGATGATAACGCGAGCCTGTGGGCCGAGTACTGAGGATGGGGATGGACGCGACCAATCCCTGGTCGCTGCCAGACCACGCCTCGACCTTTGCCAGCAATTCGGCGGTCCGGGCGGCTCCGAACAGGTCGCTCGCAGGGCTTCGACTGAATTTTTGTTGACCTCGCGCGAGATATGGTCGATGGAGAGGATGGAAAATGCGTCCTGCGCGATCCCGACGAGGAGAAAGATCGAAAACGTCGCGTGCGATCGCGCACTGCGCAAGCACGCAGTCGAGAAGAGCGCGTGGAGCAAATGGAGGGCCGCCACGCTCTCCGCAGACAGATCGTGGTGCTCGTAGATGTGCGAGAGCTTCCATACGCGCCTCTTGGCCCAAATCTTGATAGCGTACAGCGCAAACGAGAAGACGATCTGCAACTCCACGTTGACTCGGCGGAACGCAAAGCCGTACGCGCAGTACATGATCATGATCGAGAAGTTGAAGGCCGTCAAGCGTTCCAGACGTTCGTGCGGGAGCCTAAGCTCCGGATTGCGGCCCAGAACTCCATGAACGAATACGTAGCGAATGGCAATACCCACGGGGATCCCAGGCACAAGGGGCCAGGTGCTCGAAAGAGGAAGGGGAAACGCATCCCACGCCGCGGAGATCAACAGTAACGTCAACACATACGGCGCGATCTGGATGAAGCTGATGAGAACCAGACGGCACCACGGTTGGCCCAGCTTGGGAATACACTCTCGCATTTGGAAGTTGGCGACGATCGCCATCGTCCACGTCCGAATGGTTTCTCTCGCGTAGAATGCTCCGTTCTGCTTCCAACCGAGCGCCGGGTCTTCAAGAGGCAGAAGTTCACGCCCAATCACAATCAGTGTCGTGGGAAGCGCGGCCAGGCAGACGATCGCGAGCTGCCGCCACGCACCGCGCGTCTGATGGACCTGGAAGGCGAAGAGCTTGTCGAGCGAGTAGAAACCCTCGAACTCGGGATGCGTGACAGTCCAGAACCACGCTTGAAGTCGGCCAAGTTGAGCTCTTAGTGGTATGGAATCCGCCAATCCGGCGACCTGCGGAGCGACCGAGTTGAGTTGCTCCCCTGGCAGCGGCACGCGAGCAGGCGACATGCCTCGCAGAAAACGCATACTGCTGTAGTACTTCGGCTCTTGTTTGCTGGAGCAATCGTGCTTCGACGTGGCCGTGGCTGGTTGACAGCGAGTAATTCGTCACGTCTGACAACTTGGTAGTGCCTTGGTCCAGTATTAGACCCCCCGCGCCCGCGCGGTTGCTTCTTTGCACGTCTGGACTTCGTTTTTGCGGTGGCGGTCGGATTTTTTAGTACGCTATTGATATGAAACGCGGTGAGGAGCCGCGTGTGGGATCTCGCAGTAACCGGAGCTGGAAGGTGAGGTCGCTGCTCACGTGATCGCGGCACGAGTACAAGTTCTCGTGGGAGTAGTAGCCGCTAAACTCGACACAGATAGCTCCTTAGAGCCAGTGAGTCGATGGGACCCTCGCCGAGACTCTCGGCGATATCCACCACGACGTTGACGCATGCTCCTTGTCGTGCCTCTCAGTTCAACGGACGAACGTCACCTCAATCTTGAGAGAGACTCGCTCCGTTGCCCTCCAAGAAGACAGAGAAACGGTGATGAGAAAGATCCTGCGCCAGTATGTCGCGGTGGTCTCGTCACCACTCGTACATTTCCTGAACTGCGGTCCGCTCTACCGCCGAATCCACTTGAACTGGAACGTGAGGTCGTTGCCCATGTGCACGAGTGGGAAGTCGACGATCTGCAGCACACTCACGATGAACCACGGTTGCATGGTCCACCGCTGAGAACGCACAATGAACGCGAGCTGATGGATCGCCAGCGGGTG
Organism: Pythium pyrilobum; assembly: GCA_023335905.1. Lineage (NCBI taxonomy): Eukaryota > Oomycota > Peronosporomycetes > Pythiales > Pythiaceae > Pythium > Pythium pyrilobum. Next base: position 13,160 of record JAADVV010000186.1, on the reverse strand, counting down.
GCCCCGACGCACCGCGAGACGGCAGATCGTGAAGAGTGCGACGAGTTTGGTGGCAACGAGAATCAAGACCTGGATACCAAGCTGCTGGAGGGCGATGTTATCCACAGCCGACATGTTCTGCAGGTAGAGATGGTTGTCGTTCGGGAGGTGCGTGGCCACGGCGACGTACGAAAAGTAAAAGACCGGCACGAAAATGTCGATGAACAAGCGCAGCAGCACGACCTCGCGGCAGTGGAGCAAGTTCGCCACCGCGTGGGTCATCGCAGCGGCTTCCTTACTCGTCTGACCTCCAATTTGGCCCAGCGCGGCGATGGAAGGACATTTTAGCGTTCCACGATCCGGCTTGCTCGCCGAGATGACCAGTTGGTGGCGGGCGTACGAAGACTGTCGAACCATGATAGGGCTATCGTGGAACTCGTTCTGCTGTCCACCCGCACCAAAGACGAGTTCATCCCTTGTGGTGAGCAGTCTGCTCGTCCACTCGGCGTCGAATGGACTTGTTCCCCAGTCGATCTGCTTGGGTGCATCGACGCCACTTGATATTTCCTCCAACGAGCGGATCGCAAACGCGTCTTGTGCCGAACCCAATACGAGAAAGATGGAGAACGTCGCGTACGACCGCGCACTCTGGAGACACGCCGTCAAGAAGAGCGTGTGGAAGAGCCGCGAGCCGCACGAGGTGCTCTCCGCTGACAGGTCGTGGTGGTCGTGCACGTGCGAGACTGTCCACATCCGCTGTTTGACCCAGAGCTTGATGCCGTACAACCCAAACGAGAGCGCGATTTGCGACTGCCAGTCCACGTTCCGGAAGGCGAAGCCGTACGCGCAGTAGACCAGCAAGATGGTGAAGGTGAAGCCTGTTAGCCGTTCCAAGCGCTCGTGCTGCGGCTTCAGTTCTGGGTTGCGCTGGAGCACGTCTCGAATGAAACAGTAGCGGATGAACACAGCCACGACAAACACGGGCAGGATCGGCGCGAGGTTGGAGAACGGAACTGGAAACACGCCGAACACCGTGGCGACCGTCACCAGCGTTCCGATGAACGGCACGATCTGGAGAAACGCGATGAGCAGCAAGCGATACCACGGGTGGAAAAGCTTCGGGATGACCTCCTGGATCTGGGCGTTGGCCGCGATCGAAATGGTCCACGCGCGCAAGGTTTGCCGCGCGAAGAAAGTGGGATTCTGCGTCCACCCGAGCGCTGGATCTTCGAGGGGCAACAGCTCCAGTCCGAAGACGATCGTCGTCGTCGGGAGCGTGGCCACCACCAAGACGACACAGTGCCGCCACAAGCAGAGTGGCTCACTGACCTGGAACGCGTACAGCTTCTCGAGCGAGTAGAAGCCTTGAAACTCGATGTGCATCGTGCTCCACAGCCAGTCCACGACCCGCGTGGCGGTGGAGCGTAGCGGCGGGCGACGGGGTTCTGTGTCGACGGGCTCGGGTGCGACGACAGCGCGGAAGCGACCTACGAGCGGAAACATCGCAGAATGAGCCGAGTCCTGGCGTGCACTGCTCTGTTCTCTTTTTGCTGTGCTCTGTTGCACGAGACGGAAGCTCAAAATGCCGGCACAAGTTGGGTCACAAGTTGACAAAAAAGGAAGCCCCACTCGGCTACCAAAGATAGAGCCGACACGGCGAGCGGACGCGAGTGCCGCTCGGTAGAAATCGCGCTCCAGTTGACGGAAAAGATGCGTCGCGCGGGATTCTCACGGACTTGTGATGAGCTAACTCTTCTGGTGGATCCACTTGTATGAGCAGCAGCGTCTGGATCGTCCAGCGCTCGAGCGCAACGCAAACGCGAGCTGATCGCGCCCGCGCGGCTGGCCGAACGATCCGAGCAGCTTCGAGCCAACGCGCGTGGCCACTTTGATGCCAAGCGTGTGCAGCGGCGCCTCGTCGAACCCGGCGAGGTTCTCGTTGTACAGTCGATTGTCGTTCGGCAGGTGGAGCAGCGCGGACACGTACTGTACGCGAGGTAGAAGAGCGGCACAAACATGTCGATGAACATGAGTAGCAGCACGACTTCGCGGCAGTGGAACAAGTGCGCGATTGCATGCGCGGTCCTCTGCTCTTCGGTCTGAACTGACGCTTGACGATCTGCTTGACGACCAGCAGCAGCACCAACTTGACGTCCTGCATCTCCGTCCTCACCACTCGGAACAAGAAACCGCAGGCGCAGTACACGAACACGATGGAGAACACGAGCGTCAGCAGTCCGTCGAGGCACACGTCCTCGGCCTTTGACTCGGGGAGCCTCACCTGATCGCGCACAAATCAGTTGCGAATGGTTCCGCCGAGGAAGAGAAGCACCGAGAGTCGAGACGCTGCCCAGCGACACTGGGGGCACGCTGGACGCGATGGCCGCACACGCCAAGGTCCCCACGCTGGCCACACTCTGCAACAATGCAGCGGAGACATTGCCGCAGCAGGGAGGTGCGGTTCCGCGCCAGCCCGAGTGAGGGGACCAGCTCGATGCCTACCGTAGTCACCAGTGTCGGCAGCGTGGCAAGCACGAGTGACCCGCACTGCTTCCACGCCGCGCGCTTCTCGTGATCCAGCAGCACGTCCACATTGGCGAGCGAGTAAAAAGCCCGTAGACTCGATCGTCACGTACGCCACCAATCGCCTGAGAATTCGTTCTGCTGGAGAAGACGCGTTCACTGGATGAGCTGAGGCCGGGCTGCGGGCATCCGCCGTGAAGCCTCATGCGTCCTAGCGAGCCAACGAGTCATACCTGCAACCCCACGAATCGTTGTACTACTAGTACTTTAACAAAGGGGTTCGCCTTCTCTAGCGCACCTGCAGCAACTAGACCAGTCATTCATCGTCCAAGCGATCATCTACCGTACCCCCAGGTCATTTCTTCCTAGTAGAGAGATGGGAAAATCTTTAGAAATGGGTGGTGTTTAAAAACACCAGTGTGGAGATCAATGCTTGAAGGCACGATCGGTCTTCATACGCAGTCGCTGGTAATGAGCAGTCAAACTGGTTGAAGCCGTCGGATCAGGTCATCGAGAAGAAGAAGTGGACGCGAAATGATGCGCTTAACCACCGAAGCCGTAGAGGGTGCGGCCCTGACGCTTGAGCGCGTAGACGACGTCCATGGCCGTCACGGTCTTGCGGCGTGCGTGCTCAGTGTAGGTCACCGAGTCACGGATGACGTTCTCGAGGAACACCTTGAGCACACCGCGGGTCTCCTCGTAGATGAGGCCCGAGATACGCTTGACACCACCACGGCGAGCGAGACGACGGATGGCCGGCTTGGTGATACCCTGGATGTTGTCACGAAGCACCTTGCGGTGACGCTTCGCGCCGCCCTTGCCGAGTCCCTTGCCGCCCTTGCCACGTCCAGACATTGTTGTTCTTGTTGCTTTGTTCCTTCGAGCGAAGATTGCAGAATGACTTTCGATAGCCGAGGCGGAAAGCAAGCGTTGGCGCTTTCTGTTTGTTGGTGGTGTGGGCGACCGAAGCGGCTCAGCGCGTTTCCCTCCAAAAAAAAGTTGGCAAACTCAAGCGCCAAGTCCCCCCCCCATTCCCCCAACCGCAAGCGAGTGACGCTGGCACCACAGTGCACGCGGACCGTTCCACCACAAATGAAGTGTTTCTATTGGACAAGAAATAGCTTTACAAATAAAGCGGTATTATTGGCTGGAGATTTCTTATCAGCTATTTTATTGGCGGAAGCTTACTGTTGTGCGTTTGGATTGGTTCATTTTTCAAGGATCAGAACGCCACTTGGTTTGTTTTTCAAATTGGCGCGCTTTCGTTGCGAGGCGGTCTTTGAGTGAAAATGGTGCCCGCTGGTTGGCCACTCGCGTGTCCTCGCCCACTCCAAAAGCCATTCTCCAATTTGCCTCCTCTCCAGCAGCAAAAGCGAAAACCAACTCCTCAGCAACAATGGCTCGTACCAAGCAGACCGCGCGTAAGTCGACGGGTGGCAAGGCCCCTCGCAAGCAGCTCGCCACCAAGGCCGCCCGTAAGAGCGCGCCTGCTACCGGTGGTGTCAAGAAGCCGCACCGTTACCGCCCGGGTACGGTCGCGCTTCGTGAGATCCGTCGCTACCAGAAGTCGACGGAGCTCCTGATCCGCAAGCTCCCGTTCCAGCGCCTCGTGCGTGAGATCGCCCAGGACTTCAAGACGGACCTCCGCTTCCAGGGCTCGGCTGTGCTCGCCCTCCAGGAGGCCGCTGAGGCTTACCTTGTCGGCCTCTTCGAGGACACTAACTTGTGCGCCATCCACGCCAAGCGTGTCACGATCATGCCGAAGGACATTCAGCTTGCCCGCCGCATCCGTGGCGAGCGCTCGTAAATTGCTCATCGGCATCTGCTCGGATAGCAGCAACATGGTCTGACACCCTCAAGTGGTCGGCCAACTTCACTTGGTGTTTTTTAACACCACCCTTTTCACAAGAGTATTCATCGATTAGTGTATTTACTGGTACTGACTCATTCTCTCAATGCTCACCGCTCCTCTACATTAGCAATCTGCGTTTAGCGATCGTTGAGCAAACAGTGAGTGCGAGAGATTCGGTTGAATCCATCTTCATCGCGAATGCAGGTGACGAGGTGCCTTCTTCTATCCTACTACTACAAGTAGTAGTGTATACTGTATGCTGCAGAAAACGTCGAAGTGAATGAAATGGCGTGGCCTTCCATTCACGTGAGGTACAGAACCTATGCCCGGAGTCTCTCCGATCTGTCGAACTTCTCTCCACACGCAGTGCACCTGCACGATGCCAAGAAACGTCAGGTCTGTCAGAAGCTGTTGAAACAGAGCGGGGAAAAAGGTGATCCATACGCAAAGTCCTCCTCCACGGCGACGGCCGTCTGAAGGCAGTAGTAGCAGTACAGGTGCTTGCATGACGTGACGTATGGCGTCTGCAACGAAAAATCACAGCCACATGAGCATCAGCTGGGTCGTCTCGCGAAACGCGAAAGTTGAAAGATCTTGCCTGCGGCGGCGCGATTCCGCACAAAGCGCACTGCGCCTCCTGCAGCGAATCGCCCGATGCGCTTGAGAGTGAGCCGACGGCCCCAGTGGAGCGCATGCGAGTCCACGTCAAGAAGGGCAGGACAAAACTGCCGAATTCCTGCATAACAAATTCCATCCTGGTGCGTCAGTCGCAACTCCATCGTCACTCGTCAGAATGAAAGACCCGCTCACCGTGAGACCGTCCCAGAGAAGCTGGCGAGTCATGTACTCAAAGTTAATTATGCGAGGAGCAGCCGTCGGCACGATACTCCGCTGGTGAAATGCAGCACGTTTATCGCATGAGAACACGTGCAAGTTCAAGAGCACAGAAGCAGTAAGCAAGCAGCCATCTCACCAACTGCAGTCCCAGAAGACGTTCGGGAAGAGATCGGTAGACGCCGTTCTTTAGAAAAACGAGCAAATTCGCAAGCTGGAGAGCGATCACGGCAGTCTCAAAACGCTTCATCAGCGCGAGAAGCCGCGATCGCGGGGTCTGCTTTGAGCAAGGCCAATAGTGCGGGTGAGTTTTGGACGGATATTCAATGGAGCAGAATGATCGTACCTCCTCCGACGAGGTGTTGTTGTTCGAGCTGCCGGCGCTCCATTGGGCGAGCGAGAGATACCGAAATGCACGCTTCCACGCGTAGGGCAGGCCCACCGATAGCAAAAAAAGCGCACTGATCTTCTTCCTCGTGAGCGCCTCTGGTGGGTACTGGACATTCTCGAGCTTCATGCCTGGAGTGGGCTGTGCGCGCACAACAAGCTTGGCATCAGCACGGTGGCAGCGAGCATTCTGACAGCAGTATTCCAACTCACTCGTCGCAGACCCGTCGAAAAGATGAATAGAAACGCGCCGAGCAGCGCGTCAATCTCTGGTTTGATGCCTTCCACGATACCGGGCTCAAACATGCTGAACATGTTGCGGAACGGCGCCTTGAGCAGCCCCATGATCTCTCCGTCCAAGATCTGCGCGTCCCACTTGTTCACGCGCTGCCCTTGGCTCACATCGCGGAGCGCAGTGTAGTTCAGTCGATTTGGCAGCGGCGAAGGCAGCGTCGCGTCCAGCGCGCTCTCGCGAAGCGCGGCGGCCGCGGCGTCGGCGTGCGGATGCGTCATCTCGCCAAATGCTGGATTTGCTTCTTGCCGCCTGCAGGTCTCGTAAACAGAGCTACAGTGTGAGCGCTATTTGACACCCATGGGATACTACCAATCTTCAATTCATCAAGTCGAGCAAGATGAGACGAGATCAAACAACAATCAACTGCACAACGCGCTGCACAGTGATGCATGGGTGCTTGAAGATACGTGGATGCTTGAATCTGCACCAATTTGAGATTGTTGTGGCCAAGACCGGTAGGCCACGGTCTCCACAGCCCAGCTAGGTGTACAAGTCAAGGTCAAGCATGCAGCCACACATCCGCCCAACCAACCGAGAGAGAAACTCCGCATCGTAGAACAATAACCCTCCAGCGAGAGAACCGAAGCAGCGAACCAGCGAGTGCGGTGCTGCCACGAGATTTTGCGTTGAAGGTGTGTAGCTATCTCATCGAACGACGGCCACGTGGAAGTTCCCACTGACCGTTCAAGCGACATTCCTTCGGGGTTGCACGAAGGTTGCGCCAGTGAGACGTTGATGGACATGATAGCAACATCCACGTATCCATTCGAGAACTTGCCACGCGATCGGCACTTGCGCATTGGCACATTCATCGATGATAGCGTCGCCGACGAGGACTACGACGATGAAGATGAAGCGTTGGACTGTGTGGCTGCTGCTACTGGTTGCTGTGCTGTCGCTCGCGCGTCACTTTGCACACGCGCTGGAGCAAACCAAGGACATGGCTGGTGGCGAGGAAGATGCGGCGTCAAACGCGCTGCAGAAGGACGAGATCCCAGAGTTTGTGCCCACGAATGAGTGGCAAGACGTGCTTCCTGGACAGGGCATCCCGCCAGTGAGTGGTTGCGACATCTTGAGTCGTGATGAGCTGTTGACTTAAGGCGGATACGTGTCGGATGCGATTGTAGGGACTCCACGTGCGCCTCAACCTCGCGACGGGCAAGCGAGAAGCCAAGTTCATCACCGAGGACGATGAAGATGCGGTGATCACAGCAGAGTCCAGCTCCGTGGGAAGTGGTGGTCAGGCGAACGTGCAGGCGGATGGCGACGCGAGTGTGACGGTGACCACCGACGTGTCGGGCGAGATCAGCGGTGCGTCGGTCACGCCCATGCATACCGCAGAGTCGCATGCGCTAGCTGTCGTCGGGACCGATGAGGCAGGCGAGGAAACTGAGCAAAGCAGCGAATCTGAGCAACTGGATGAGGCGCCGCCGGCGAGCGAGCCAAACTGGAACCATGATAAGATCTACGAGGTGCTGCAGGCCCTTCCGGAGCCACCGGATGTGGAAGGGATGGACATCCACGAAGCGCATGCCAAGCTTTCGAAGCCCGAGTTTCGTCGCCAAATGATTAAGCTCTGGAAGAAGCGCCAGGCCGAGCTGAAGGAAGCGATCGACTCGCTGCAGGACGATTCCAAATACATCGTCAAACTGCTCGATCAATTCCGCGAGGCCGAGAAGAACGGTGACATCGAAGGTCAGCTGCGCGTGCTCGAGGTCTTGGAGTGGGAGGTGCAAGACCTCGATAAGACGCACGTGTTCAACTTCGTCGGTGGCTTTGGTGTGATTGCCGAGTATTTGAACTCGACGAACCTGCCGGTGCGAGCTCATGCGTCGTGGCTCGTGGGGACTGCTGTGAAGAACTACAAGGACGGTCAGGACTGGGCGATTAGCAGCGGCGCGCTGCCGAAGCTCGTGGACTCGCTATCTCTTCCGTCTTCTGAAGATAACCCTGCTGTTGTGCACGAAGTCAAGAAGAAGGCGGTGTACGCTTTGTCGTCGATCGTCCGGTTCAACCCGCGTGGTCAGCGACTGCTTCTCTCACTGGACGGTCCTGCGAAGCTCTCGCAACTGCTTACCGACCAAAACCCCATGAGCGTGCAGCTCAAGGCTGTTTTGTTTGCTCATGATTTGCTTCACGAAGTTGCGCCAGAGTCTCCTACCGACGCTGACTCATCCGCGCTGCAGCAGCTCCAAGATGCGCTCCGTTCGCCTGAGTGGTGTGGTCATACGGCGACGTTCCTCACGACCTACGTACGTTGGATATGCTATGGATTGTTTCGTTGGATGCCACCTTCCCACAGCCTAACCTTACCACTGTGTATGTCATTTCAGGTCTCGAAGTTGCAGCGGAATCAAGTCGTCGAGATCATCAATGCCATGCATGCTCAGCTTCCAACATGCAAGCAGGACTTCTCGGCAGCCAACGTGAAGGCATCCGTTGAGTCGATCCAGGCTTCGTGGCGAGCCGATACATCACTGGATGAAGACGAGCGCGAGGATTTAGTTGCGAACAGCGCGTCTCTCTTGGCATACCTGTAGAGCATTGCTCGCAAGATCCAACTACGCTGTACGCATCAAGAGCGATGCTTCTGAAGAGAGATAATATATTAACGCATGACCATATAAATATTGAGAATAGATACGTGTGCCACGACACAGAGAGCGCCTCTCTGCTCAGAACATCGCAAAGCCCCACACTTCGACGTTCACTATGTCAAAGTCCGGGTCCGTGGTCAGACATCGATTTCCGAACGTCTCCGAAACACCGCTGGTACCGCGCGACAGATCTGAGTTCAGGTGCCACGCGAATGATCCTCCTCCACCCATCGCGATCGAGTCGTCGTTGCTGTACATGAACATCGAGTTTGTGCGCTTCCAGTTGAACACTTCAAAGGCGGGCACCGTCGTAAACACGAACGACTCTCCGCTGCCATAGTACGAGAGGGAGTTCGCCCACGCCGCCGAGACGAACCCCCCAAAGACCTCTCCCTTACACGTCTCGACCACAATCAGCGTGGCTCGCTGCCCTCGTACCTTTTGCGTGAGCGAGTGAAGGCTCGATCCGTGTTGCGCGAGACTGTATAGAAGCTTCCAGTCGTATCCACGAAGTCGCATGGGAAGAAAAGCCTCGATCTTTGGCACGAGCTTGGGACCGTGGCGGGCGTCCGAGAGGATGTCGCAGTCAACCGCGCCGATCAACTTCGGCAGTCCGTAGACGTCGTCTTGTTCTTCTTGGTTCGTCGGCAAACGCTCAGAGTATGAGCGCGTCTTCAATCGCGGCGCGCGCGTCGAGGATGTCACCACCTTTTTCTGTGGCTCCTCTGCCTTCTTGGTGAAGGTGCCGCCAAACAGCGAGCCGAAGAACCCCGTGTGGGGCTGCTGCTCCATGATCGCATCCAGAGTGTGGCTGCTTCGGCTTCTTGCCCTGCCACAGTTACGACAACAACAGTTAATAATGGGATACTGCAACTCGAGGCGCCAGTAGTCGCAACATACTTTAGTGGGAAGGTCGCCAAAGCTTCTTCCTCTTCACCTGGCTCTTCCTCGGTTTGGTTCGTGAACTCGACACGCTTGCGGCCCTCGGTCTCTTTGGTGTTCGCCTGTCCTTGCTGCAAGGCATTGACTGAGCCCATTGCGCCCGCCAGCTCCGGCATGCTCTGGCTGCGCTTCTTGCGGTGAAGAATGATCTCCTGGCCGGCAAACACATTGCCTTCCCACAGATTGTTCATCGCGCGCACTTCGGCCTCCTTCATACCATGGCTGAGGACAGCACATCCAGCAATTCAGCAGCCATCACCCCTCCCCCCCCACTTCTTCCACCGTTTTCCGAGGTTTTCGTACCGGAGAGCGATGCCCGCGATCGTGTCGCCCGGCTTGACCGTGTACCTCTGCTGTGGCCTCTTGGGCTTGGCGTCCTTAAAGTCGAGCGGTTCGAAAATCTTGAGCATCTTGTCCGCCCAGCGCAGCTTCTTGGTGGTCTCCCTCGTGCGCACCGTCGTGCTAGTTCCAGTGATGGGCGTGCTGTGTCCGCCCGAGTCGGCCGTATTCGCGGTATTCGCGTGGCTTTGTGCGGAGTTGGCGGCTTCCTGCCTGTTTGCGCGTGTTTCTCCGCCCTCGCACTGCGCGGCGACTTGCGAACTGAGAGTGAGCGGCGTTCCAGCGGTGGCCCCCACACGCGCCTCTCCTGATGATCCGTACCGGCGTTCGCCCAACGGCACCGTGCCCTCTTGAGCAGAGTGGTGATGCGGTGAGTGCCACATCGCGTCCAGGTGGTTGAGTCCGCGCGGTTGCACTTAGCACTTGTTTCCGCGCATCGTAAATTGCCTTTCGTATATGATAATACCGCGAACCGAACCAGTTAACTTATCTGAAATAGCCTATGGGTGAACACTATAAACCTCCGAAACGCAATCTGTTGTGATAGTGAGTATGGTGGGCGTTTTATCGAAGGACAGGTGGGTCACAGCAAGTGCAACCTGAGAAAACCCGCCCTTTTCTAAAAGGGCAGAGAGACGCAGCCGCCTGTGACGGGATTTTTCTGGGCGGCCGCGGACTCATTGTCGGGCCGGAATGATGGCGAGTCTGAAGTCCACCCGCGGCGGCGAAGTGAGTGCGACGAACGTGGAGGTGAGGGGGAGGGATCTTTGCTACACACAGTACGGTAACAGTTAACGCGGTTCTCCATCGAGCGTCCGCATCAGCAGAGACAGCGACGAAAGATTCCATGCCGACGCATCTTTTTTTTTCTGTTCCGGCCGCGAAGGAACTGACGGCCCACGTCAACATCCAGGGACGAGCCGCGGTTGGAGCGAATTATTCAGCCATCACACAATCCGAAGGGGTTCCTAATTTTTAGTGCGCACTAACTGGAATCAGTAGGTCACTCTTGTGAGGAACGTCGCGCCACGTGACGCACAAGGACAGCAATGCAGCGAGAAGCCAAGGCGGCGCCAGCGCCGACGGGCGTTCTGCGGGGCCACGGCGCCCCAGTGAACGCCGTATGTGCAGTGACGCATACGGCAATTGCATCCGGAAGTGGTGATGGGATCGTCAAGCTGTGGGATCTGCGCACGCGACGGGAGACGAGCAGCCTCGCGGCGCATTCCAAGGCTGGCGTGCTCCACGTCACCCGACTGGATACTCGGCGGATGCTCACCCACGGGAGAGACGGCCATATCCGGTTATGGGACGTCGATACGTTGAACGCCAATAGCAAGCCGACGCACGAGTGGTATTGTGGGTCCTTCACGTTCACGAAAGTCGCGGCGATGCGATGGCGCGACGACGGCGTCGACGCCGCAGCAGACCTGATCATCAGTCCGAGCGCGAATGAAAAAGATGTACGCAGTGATCCCACTCACAAAAGCAATCTGTCATCGACATCTATCCCAGACGTCAGATGAGCTAACCTCCATGGTGGCGCGTAGATCCTCGTGTACGACCCACGCATGGAGAACTCGACGCCGGCGATGTTTGTGCGACTCGCTGATGAGGAGAAGAAGCGAGGTGCGCATGCTCAGCCTGCCGTCTGCTACACCATGGGGTTCTAATCGTTTGTATTACCAGGGATGTGCATGTCGCTCAGTCTGTTCACCAGTGGCGCCGATTCCTCGGAGCATGGTGCATCAGAGGGCGGCACTCGCCAGCCACTGGTTGCAGCAGGCTGGGAAGGCGGCCATTTCACGCTCGTGGATCTACGGGCCGGGGGCAAGCTAGTGAGCGAAGTTCAAGTGTCAAGTGGCACCAATCCCCGTCCGTTGTGCGCTTTGATTTGCGTCGCTGTCGGGATGCTAAACTGACGCATGGCTCTCGTAACGATTGACAGTGCTGGCGTTTGATATCTCGAAAGACGGACGCACAGCGATCTGCGGGTCGTCAGCGGAAGAGCTCAGCGCAGTGTCGATCGACTCCAAGACGCATGAAATGACGTGCACTCCGTTCTTCAAGACGAACCAAGGCGGGATTAGCTATATCCGCATGCGCGACGACCATCGCATATTCGCGACGGCAGGATGGGATCATAGGTCAGTCGGTATACCATCTCGGAATCTGGTCGCTCGGATGTACTCTAACAGACAGTACTCTAAACAGGACACGCGTCTTTCACACCCGCAAGCTCAAGCCGCTAGCCATCCTCAAGTACCACACCGAGAGCGTCTTCAGCGTGGACTTTTCCCTCGACAGCAGCTTGCTTATTACTGGATCCAAAGACCACAAGATCGCCCTGTGGTCGATCTATCCACCAAAAGCGGGCGATGCGGCGCGCAAGGCGACTGTGTAACAGTCGAGTTTTGGTAGAGATTGCAGTTTCTGGGATGAATGGGTCTTGTCTCCTCCGACTAGGCTGAGGGCAAGTCCTAATGCGAGAAGATGCAGGTATCCATTGTGGTATATGTAGGTTATCGTAACCCAGAGATGCGCACCACTAGGGTCAGGTACCGGAGCGCATTTATATAGTCTTGGCCTGGCAGCCCAGCCACGCCTCCTTCGTCGGGTTGCACGGCAGTCCGAGACCGCGTGCGATCTGGAGCCGCCTCACAGCGATTGCAAAAGGGTTGCCCAACATGCAATCGATCGCGATCCAGTGCATGTTGTATGTAGCACATGCCCGTGCCCAAGCTTTCCAGCCCCGGGATAGCGCACTCGCTGAAGAGTGACCCGTTGCACTGCTACGTCCGAGTACTGTGAAGGAAGCAGTGATCCATCCTGAGCACCGCCGATACACATACTATACGCAAACTTCTGGAAGTACGCAAGCGACCGGCCGTGGCCGGGCACGCTGGGGGGAAGACACATCGCCGGGGGCGTGTTGAACATCAGTAGAGGGAGAGGATACTTGTGGTTTGGTACAACCACACCGTCTCGGGCAACCGACCCAGTCGGAATGACGCGGGCAATCGCTCTCCTCGACGGCGACGGTGGGGCCGCCTGTGGGCGGGGTCTCGGTGGGCTCGACCATGCGCGTGTTGGTTGTCTTAAGTCGTCGGTGTCTAATACCACGCGGCATTCAACTGGTAGTCGAGCCGACACCCTGCCTCGGCCATGCCGACTGGTTCGGAGGGAGACAGCAGTCTAGAAAGACAGCCAGCCAGCCACCTTGCATCTTCCGCAACTGCAGCGAGTGTCTTTTATGACGCCACGTGACGTCATGGTGTACACGGTGCTCTCCATTTGATCCGCCACTGGAAGACAACATGGTCTGGCATCGACAGACACGTGTTGATACAAAAGTACTAGTAATTCCAATGTGAAAGGCATGCAATTAAGTGAAATTCGAATTCGTAGTAGT